>UXGD01004957.1:0-15678 GCA_900474315.1 Torymus auratus
ATTTTCTCATATACTGTAGGACCTACAGAACAAGAAAAAACTTACAACAGAAGTGTGCCTCAAAATTTTTTTTATTTGTTTTGGGACCACTTTTTGGTACATTCTCCAGAGAATTGCTCATATATAGTTTTTACATTCTGAACATTTTTTTGGTTACAATAATTGACCAATTTTCATAAGCGGGTTGATTAGAATTTTAGTGTAGAGTCGGGATGGCTCATCAAAGTTTTATGAACAATATGTATATGTCAACGTTTATGACTACTTATAGTAATGGGTATTCAGAGAAAAATTTTGCAGCAAAAATTACTAGGTATATTCGATAGTAAAGTGGCACATACTCACATGAGAATATGAGTCTGTTCCATGTTTACAATCAATCAAATACTGAAATTGTATCACAAGAAATTTCTGCAAAATAGCTGACAAGCCGCACAATGTGATTAATCAATGTAACAATAAATTTACTAGAAAAGTTTACTCAACCACCAAAATTCCTTACACTCGTCGTTTATAACTATCATTCCAGATAAATATCTTATTCAATCTTTTGAGAACTCTACCTGTACCAACTACACCTATTTCTACCATTATCTATAATTACTTGATTTTCCATCATACTATTTTAACAATATCCCTTAAATTTGTAAAAATTACAATTCGACATCCCCAAAAACCAAGTGTGAAACTGCATACAATGCCATTCTAATGAATCCATAACCATTCCATTAACTTCTACCTTCATCGAACTTTTCCCCTACAAAACTACCTTCCCCCACTTCGAAACTACCAATTTAAAAATTCCCTGAAGAAAATACCTCAACTACGCTTTAATTTTCCACGGAAAGCCATGTACAATATTTCAACATGAACGATAACCTACCAAGCCAACAAAACTCGTTAAAATAAAAAATTCACTTCACGGATAAGGAAACAACGTCGCGCGCACGCGACAACCCGTTTTTCTCTTGGTCATTCCACCGCGTATATATCGTTTCACGCTGCATCTTTAAGCGCCAATATATCGCGCGCACGTGGCACGCCGATGATCCCGGCTTATGCGCGCGTGAAGGGAACAACCGCGCGCGCTATGTGCCGAGGTAGAGAGAGAGAGAGAGAAAAAAAAAGCAGTCGCCACTGCACACACACATATAGACACACAAACGCTATATGGAAATGCGGCTCGGGGGCACGGAACCCGCCAAGGCCGCGCACCTCGATGAGCGTATAGGGCTTTTTGCAGCCCGAGGAAAAAAAAAGCCCAGTTCTTTGTGATCGGTAAGACTTTTTGTGGTGTACATCTGCACTTTGGATGAATATGCGGTACTTTTTTTTGTGAAAGTACGCGCTGTTGTGCAGTTATACCTTATAACGAAATTTATGAGATATAGCGCGCGCGTCTGTATAGTGTTGCGTAATTTATTCAATAAGAGACATGGGTTGGCTGATTACATGTGATTAAGCCCAATCGTATTATTGTGATGCGCAGAAAATGTAAGAGTTATCGAGGTGGGGCAGTATATGCGGAGAGTAGCAATTTCAGTTCGACGGATAATTGCATTTTGCGCGCTTGAACATAGGTGCATTAGCGTCCATGATGGGGGGATGCAATTATTTAGCATGATATTTTTCATGAATTGTGAAATGTGTGATACAATATAAATAGAGGCACCTCATTTCGTTATGGTAATTCTGGCTGTTAATAATGGACTTTATTAGCCAAGGATAAACAAATGAATTGGTGCCGTTGTGGTAATTGGGCGTAGAATCGGACAGAAAAGTGTTATATACACAAGAATGGAGAAAAGAATCTTGAAAATAGATGTCTATGGTCGAGGCTGACCGTTTTATGGGAAATCTAACTCAAAACTAGGCTCATTAGTATAAACGCTGCGTTGGTACCTACATAAGGTAGTAGGTATACTGCGTTGTAAAAGTGACAGATAAACCATCACCCGTGTCTATAGGAAACTATAAATACCACCGATTTGGTGTGCTCTCTGCTTGGAATAGATAAGCAAAAAGAGCTCTTATAAAAACTTGACCAAGAAATCGGCATCGAATGTATTCATCCTGTTTGTACCTACGCGGAGCTATACAATTCCCGAAGGTAACGAGGTGAGAGTTTTACTCCTTAACGTGCATGCAACATGCGAATGCTATCTGTATACGAAAAGGAAAGCGCTGTCCCTGTGCCCGATAGTTTCACTAAACCTCTCATCTGATTTCAGTGCTAAAATTTTTTAATTAATCCGAGGTAAAAATGAGCCCAAGCTGATGCTATAAGGTTGATTAAATAGCGCGGGAATTAGAGGGTTCGAGGAGAAACAGAGGCACATTATTGTGAGACGTATATATAGCTACATCCGGGGGATTCTCACTTACGGTACTTTCAAATTAATTAATATCTGTGTGAAAACGTGATAGATCTACTCCTGTAAGTGCAGTGTTGAGAGTTGCAAAAGCTTATATTGGAAATTCGGAAGTTGTATTTATTTTAACCAACGGCTTCTTGTAATCATTGAGAAATAATTGGGAAAACCCCTGGTTTGTACGACTCGTAATTATAAAACAATTGAGGCTGTGTAAAGGTATGATTTTGAGAAATAAGAGCTATCTATTAAGCGGTTCTATTATAAGATCTTAATAAAAAGACCCAATGACAAAAAAATATGTGAGAGGAAAAAATGTTCTGATTATAAGATCGACGTTGTGGTTGAAATAAATATCGGTCATTATTGAATGACATTTTATTATTACATCAGTACAAAAATAGCTCTTTAATTAATTTTTTATAGGGAAGAATAAATAATACTCGACGTAAAAAAAGCTCGTGGGTTAGTTAATTTAATTGATATACGCACTAAAGTAAAAAAAAAAGTTTTTTACTTGTTTAACTTACAGCCTCTAGAAAAATTTTTAACAGCAGTTTTATTAATTGTTTCCAAAATAACTATAAATTCACTATTTCTTGGATTGACGTAATATTATACACGCTTTTGTTAACAATGATTACAATTGTTCCGTATTCACAAGCAAAGGATTCATGGCTTATTAAACAATATTACTTATAAAGTAATTCAGGCCATGATCCGACTAAACCTATGGAGCATGGTTTTAGCTATCATAATATCCGCATGCCTCGAAAATTCAAGTTATGAAGTTATATTTTTAGAAGAAAAGTCTGTACTTCAAACAAGAACTATTAGGTCAGAAAAGTTTCGTGTGAAGTACAAAACACAAGTGAAACTAGATAATATAGACTTTTACATGTTTTTCTCCGAACTACTGAAAATATAGTAAGAAAACGCAAAAGTAAAAAATTTACAATTTGCACATTTTAGTGATCCCACTAAAAGCAATAATATCTACAATCCTATACGTTTTGAAACCATAAGTATACAGTAGTGTTACAGTGACCAAATGACAATACTAATTAATTTAAAAATTACGAAATTTTATTAGTAATATTGGAAACATTATATAGGTACTGTATTGTAAAATTTTCTGTGAAGTGTGATGATTGTTTGAGTTCTTAATATAGTTTGTAGTAGTTTTATAAAAACAGAAGATAATTATTACAAAACTACAAGGAGAAAATTTTTCTAGTAACAATTACCTTATTGTATGGTAGTCACGGGACAGACTGAAATCCTATAAATATTGTCGTATATCGCAAGATGAGAATTTTTACCATAGCTCATTATAACTTTAATCTGAGTCTGTATCACGATTACAATAAAATACGGTAATATTTACCTACTATAGAAAACTTTTCTTTCAATACTTGTAATTTTTTATAAACTTTTTCCCACTACACATACTATACATACTCCGAAATGAACGCGCCAAAGCTCCAATTATCCTTCACAACGACATTTCCAAAGACCATATCGCACGGGACATAGTTGCAATCCGCTATAACAATGCAACTACCACCGTATAATGTTTCTATATCGTCGCGCGCAGCAAGGATCGCATCGCTCGGCATAATAAAAAAAAGAAAAAACAAGTGAAGAATAAAATTCCTCGATGCCGAAGAGCCGATAATACCAAGCATTAGGAGAGTTCCGCGACGGTGCATCCGGCAGCGCATATATACCCGTCACCGCTACCGCCGTGTAATTGCAAAACGTGGTCAGGGTCAGCTGCGGCGTCGTCGTCGTCGTCGCCGCGTGCTTTCACTGGCTGTACAGCTGCGCCCGGTTATATTCACGCACATATATATACTGTATGCATCCCCTATCAAAGAGAAGGGCGGGGGCGACCGCTACAAAGGCTATATACACGAGGAAAACTCACCGGTGCAGGCGCGGCTCTGCCGAACGCCGAGACGTAGGCGAGCATTTTTCTTGATCCTGATTACGATGATGATGGTAGAGAGAGAAGGTGATGCTGCGGTCGCTGTGTGCGTGCGCGCGTTTCGGCAAGAGGTCTCGGTAAGCCTAGACTTTCTGCGGTTTTCGATGCTGATCCTTTTTTACGCTCTAGAGCTGCGGGGGGTTAGGCAAGGTGCGTGGGTACGACGCGGTTTTCGAAACACCGCGGTAGTTACGCACACTGGGGATTGCAGTCCTTTAAACGAGCCACTATATATAAAGCTTCTTTGTTTTTACTGAAATTCGTTGCGGGTGGTTTTAGTGGTTAATGCGATTGAGAACGTGCCATTTTTTTCGAATTTTCCGAGGTGAATGCTGGAAATAGTATAATTTCTTTTTAATTAGACTTACTCTTGGTAACTTAATGCTCGTACCGTCGACTTATTTTGCTTCGATTTATATATAGTTCAAATATTATCACAAAAGTGCAATGAGTAATACTTTTATATGAGTTGTTCTTTGTTTTAATAATTCAAGATTGAATGAAATCATACGGTTTGTGTATTGATATAGAAATAACACTTTACTTCAACGATAATGACCGTCAGAAAGTATAATGCTTATTTATTCATGCAATGTATTTATAAGCAAAATTTAAAATTGTAAAAAAGTGATGATTAAAGAAATATATAGGCTAAGCAAAATTTGCACAAGTCGCGAGAAAAATATTTTGAATTAAAAATATTCACAAACGATAGCACCTCAATCGGTTACACATAATACAAAAACGTTAAAACAAAAGGAATTCCATACCATACGCAGAGCACCTTGAATCGTCAAAAGAATATATAAGTGTCGGATAAATTAAAAAAGTCGCAAAAACTCTATAAATATTTAAATGCAATTCTCGAAAATCAACGAACAAAACTTTTTATCACAAGTGTTTTGGACCAGCTTCCTACCTTGCGACATAAAAAAACAAACATTCCGCATTACTAATCCAAACAAAGACACCTCGAAAAAATCGTCAACAGACAGCAAAAAAAAACCCGGTCCCCGAATTCGCCGCACTTCAAACCTTTTAGAGACCCGCCGACACACGTCACCGCACACAAATCGCCTAAAAGCGCAAACCAGTCCGCGCATCCGAAACTCCTTTCGCCAGGGCCTCTATTTTCATTTCCTCGCACACGCGCTCTAGCACAGGCGACCGGGAAAACAACTAAAACGCGACTGACGCTGCCACCGAGAGCCTCTGACTCTCTTTCTCTTTCTCTCTCTCATTCGCAGTCCCTTCTCCGCGCGCCCATTGTGTGGTTTTATTTTCCCAGGCCCCAGCGAGCGCGCCTCTATGGAACAGTAGAGTGAGAGAAAACAGACAGGTATAGGGAAGGCGATCGCGCGAAAAAGACGAAAAGTTGTGTTGCTCAACCGGTTCGGTTCGCCCGTTCGCCTTGGCAGCGAACTTGCGGCTGCAACAGCCCGCCGAAAAAGCCATGGGCCTGAAGAAGAGTATAGGGACGCGATAAACAATTAAACGATGTGTGATGATGGGTTGTGGAATTTGCTCGAGATGTTGGGACGATTTAGTGGGAGTAAAGAAGAGTGCGTGTGACAGTTTTTAAAAATCGATCTCGTGTTTTTGTAATCGTTAATGGTTATGCGATATTATGGTACGAGGAACAAGGAAATCTTTTACGCATAATGAAGTTTTTTTAAAAGAATACCATTTTTTCGAAGGGTTTTTTTCCATGTCGTTTTTACCAGACTTATTCGAAATATTTCTTATGAGAAGTCCCGGATGATAATTTTGTGCGACTATATAGTTTTTTTATAAAAAATAAATGTGCAGGTGAGTAAAGTTGAATTACTAAAGTAGGGTGTTTAAATTGAAAATTATTGATTTTAAATTCCAGCTTTCGTAACTGTATCGGAAACAAAGTTTAAATTTTATCGAACGAGAAACAATTTTTAAAGATTGCCAAATTTAAGTGTAAGTGTTGCTGATGCGTCAACGGATGTTTTTTATAAAACACTTTTGACGCAAACGAATATTTATTGTAATTTTTCATATTTATAATGCGTCGGCTATCAAAGCAAACATTTCATGTCTGCATTTTTTTCATCACATCAGCATATAGATGACGTAGCAGAAACATTTTTATTGTACTTTTTACGGAGATGCATCTTTCAAAAGATATCATTACGATGCAAATTCTACTAAATTATATGTGTAAAAAGCAAGATCCCCATCAAAATACATTTCTTCAGCATCGTTTCATTATCTACTCGGCGAGCTACTTTTTTTTTATCAAATAAATACAACGTTTTTCGCGAGAAATAATTTGTTTTGTATTATATTTAACATTTAAAATTACAGAAAATACTTTTAGTTTTGAAGAGTAAATATTTAATTTATCTAATTGAGTGAAATGAATAAGTCAGTAATTGTATCTCTACGAATATTCTTCCGTATACACAACTTGTTTTCGACGCATATCAACAGGTTTAATCGAGCTAAGCAGAATTACGAAAGTAGAAGAGAATACGAGATAGCCAAGAGTATTCACAATAAGACGGAATGAAAGCTCGTTTAATTAAGACAATCTTAGGAAAAGGCTAAACTTCAAATGAAACATTAGTTTTTCAACTATTCCGGAAAATGTCGATAGTAAAATGTGTATATTAAAAATACTTTTTCTATTTTACACTAATCTCATACTAATTAAAAATAAACTATTTTTGTAGTGAAAAAAATATTATTCCGTGATTTCTTGTTTTGCAAATAAAAACATTATAGACGTAGGTTAGATAAAAGTTATCTACAAGCCGCCTTTCCCAAAAATATCGATTGTAAAAATATAAATCAACAAGTGATAAATCAACCGTATCAAGAATACAAACAAACTTTTCACTCCAAATAAGGAATGATTAGATTCACTTTATTCAATACACAATAGTACAGTGAAACCGTTGTCACATTTACCATACAATCACACAAGAGTTACTCGTGTTCACCTACTTGTAAAGTAAAGGGAAAGAGAAAATAAAACATATTTTTTTAAATTACGGTATTAAGTGCGTCACAGCAAATCTGCACATTAGAACAGTTTAATTTTATAGAAGATTCAACAGCTTTTATCGAATCCAATAATTAAACAAACGAGTTTGTAACGGTGATGTAGATAATCTAGTGACTTACGTCATGATCGTAAAACAATCAAATTTAATTATAATTAGTTTAAATGGTCAGCAGGTCGCATACATCCCGTTAGGAGACATAGAGGTCAAACTTGAATAAAAAGTAGGATGCTTTTCACTATAGGTTCGTTTGTTTCCAGAAAAGTGTGATGCTGCAAGTCATAAAAAGATCATAATGGCTATAATTTCTTTATTACTTCATTAACAAGATATAACTCTTGCCTAGGATATTAAAATACTGAAAGTGAAAGGTGGTTTTGAGGATACTGAAGCCTTTGATAGGTTTTACCTCGTCTTGTCGTCAAATTAATCCGATTACTAATTTATATCAATAATTTTGAGATTATACTCAAAACAGTTCGAAGAATAATCACTCAATAATTTGAATAATTTATCATCTGTATGCATGAAAAATTGAGTTTCACATCTCTTAGGAAGTTGTCATCGGAAAACTAAGATGTAGACAAAAATAAAATAGAAGTTTCCTCTATAGAAATCCTAAAAATAATTTAGCGTGAAAAAAGGCCTACATTTCACAACAAATAGCTCAATTAACCTTCTAACGATCATTTTAATTATATATCATGACGAAATGGCGACACTGCCAAGTTATTATAACTGCTTTGCGCTCAGGACATTCACCTTACATAATGGAGCAACAGTCAAAACGGTTAGAGACATAAAGTAATCTCTACAACATCTCGTAAGCTAAAAAGCTTTATTCATTAACTAATTTTAATTCATACAAATAAGTTATGTTGAATAATTTTGGTTCCATTGTTAATTTATAACGAAAAGCAATTCCATCAATCGTAAATATATGGTCTCAAATATGAAATTCAAATGTTAAAAATTGTATTGTTTTGATACTTTTTGGTGAAAAACGGATATTATTTCTAATAAATTTATTTATTATAAAATAATTATTCATTTTTTTTATTGGATTGTTGAGAAATAATTTTTAAATATTTCATAGTATTCTTATATAAACAAATTTATAAACACTTCTTTATCAGATTAATAAAAATGTTACATAATATTGAACAGTAAATGCACAATGAATTTTATTCCTGTTATCGTTATGTAACACGTAGTCCACTGGGTTTACTGTCGATAATTTGGTATAATTGAAAAAAAAACATTTACGATTATACCCGTTAGACATGTTTTCACTAACTTCAGTATAATAAACAGTACGTTTTCCTGACTTTATGTAAACTTGTAATCAAGAAGTATAAAAACTGCGCATCTTATAAGGTTAATTAGATTTGAATATACAGAAGTTTTTAATACTTCAGTATAATAAATAGTACGTTTTCCTGACTTTATATAAACTTGTAATCACGAAGTACATAAAAACTTGCACTTCTTGTAAAGTTAATTAGATTTGAATATAAATAATTAATGAATTATGTAGGTACTTTCATTCGATATTATAAAATAATTATTCTTTGTGAAGTTTCAAGTTATTTATATATAAAAAACAACAAACCAAGATTATTGATAATGAATATTGAAAGTAACATTATATAGAAAAAAATTTCTAAGAGTGGTTGTTTTCAACCGTTAAAAGATACTTCGATTATAGGACCAGTTTCGTTGAGCCCTAAAAAGTTTATGATTATCTCACCAACTTTCACATTACATAACGTCAACTTTATTCCGATCAAAGGTTCATTCCCATAACAAGTTAAATTCAGTTTAAAGTTGAATATAGGTAAAAATGTGTTGTTACTGTGTCATAAGAATCTATGACAAAGGAAAACATGAATGACACTACCTATACTTTGCAAATATCTCTATGTATCGGAAGTCAGACAAAATATTTTTTTTTTTATTGGTGTTATTCTTATATTGTTATGATAAAAATCAATTATTAATATGATAGTTAATCTATTCGTAATATTATAACTTTAAGTTTGAACGTTAAAATTCAATCTTTTTTTAATTCTTGTGACAGATCTTCCTTTAATATTATAAATCAAAAGTCATTACTATTTATTTACTTTATTTCTTCAAAATGCCTTTTAAAGTAATTCCAATAATGATTCTAATAATAACTTTTAGAAACAAAAAATGTTATTGTCGTAAGCTGACATTCTTCTGAAAATATGATGACCAATAATTAAATGCAATACTACAGTTATATGAAATATTTGTAATTGAATTTTTCCCTCCATGGATTTTCAAAGAATAAAGTAATTACGTTTATTTACTTCTTAGCATATTTCTATGCAAATTCGTTTCATAAGCTAAAAGACAGCGCGGTGAATTATTAAGTGGAATTCACGAGAGCGGGACTTAGTTCCGCTTCTAGTGTTTTACTACTGCTAAACGAGCCGTCTCAGGGTAATACTAGACACTGTTCATGCACACTTCTTTTTTAAATTAAGAAATAAATTCATACCTTTTCAATTTTGTTATAAATATACGTATGTAAAGTCGCCTTTGTCATAGTTATTTATAATGCAAAACAATGCAAAGGTAGACAAATTATTTCTGTATAACATGAGTAATGATAATAGTTAATTGTATGCTATTAAATGTTGTTAAAACTATAACTATATCAATTTTCAATGCTTTATTATTTTAGATCCGTATCAAATATAGATTTGTTGAGATAATGATCAATAAGAAAAATTGGATTGTTTCTTGTAATACAAATTTTTTTAAAAAGCATTAATGAGTATAAAGGCTTTAGTTCTCTTGATCATCCGGATCGCGATTGTACATGTTGATTTTTGGCAATGCTAATCCTGAATGACAAGACTAATATAATAATATTACATGTACGTTACTGTAAATTTGGAATCATCTCAAGAAACATCTCAACTTTAGTAAAGGAAGTTCAAATAAGAAGATTGAATATTCCGTTCAGACTTCCGGAGTCTACACCTCTCTACTGGTATGTAAAATTGCTCTGATGAAAGAGCTGTATTATTCAAGATAATAAAGTTTACAATGAAAAATACGACCTGTAACTTTGCATTATAACTAAGCAAGTACTATTTATACCACAGAGATCGTCAGAAAACAAATTAAAATAAAAAAAAATAGTACCCTAGTTTTTGTTACTTATCGCCTATCGAAGATCAACTTAATTCAAAGTTATCGATTATTACTGTTTAGTGATAAAAAATGTATAGAAATTTTTAATGCTTTTTCATTACTCACCTAATATTTGCTAGCTTTGGATCAAATGAATTTTTACATCCTCGGAAGAAGACAAATTATAGCTCTCCCCGTCTATTTTGATTTTCTTTTTCGATTATTTTTATAGACCGTAGAGTTGTAAGATAAATTGGAATCACATTATCATCGAAAAGTTAATTGTTTCGAATAATATAGCTCTCATCATAGAAACAAGAGGTTATTAGATCAAAATAAAAGCACTATAGGCTTAATTTTCAGGTACCAGAATGCGGTACCTGAAGCCTGACCGAAAAAACTTTTCCAAATGTGCATTCTTCTAACAAGTGGGGTATTTTTTCTTTCATATTGTTAGCTATACACACCATTATAAACCCTATATACTATATAAACTATATATGACTTTATCTAAGTCAAAGAAATATTAATTAAGTGAATAAAGAACTAACTATACCGTGATAAAATAAGTAAAAGCAAGATTTATATAGAAAAACCTGGAAACTATAAACAAATCAAAATCAAACGCAACAACAACAGTAAATAAATAGACGTACATCTAGATGCAGATTTCTTGGATTTTTGTTCTCAATTTCATAACTGTCATTCACAGTAAACAATTACCTATACAACTTTTTAAAATCCAATATCATAAACACTTATAAACAAAGACGCTTCGCATCGGCTACACCTAAAAAAAACATATTTCAATCCCGACCACTTAATCCCAACCCTCTATCAACACATCCAACAACTTTCTCCAGCAGGGCACCAAGGTCTCCCACATCACGGAATCACCCCCTACATCCTTCGACCCTCATCACAAACTCACCTTTTTCCTCCGCCCCTCTAAAAATCCGCTGCTCCCCTCTATACCACACACCTCGGGCACACTGGAGCAGCAGCAGCAGCAGCAGCAACGTCAGCTTTCTTTCCAATCTCCCAAATCCGCCAATGCAAGTCCCAAGTTAGCGAGTGAGAGTGCGATGCTATCCGTCGAGCGCGCGCAGAAACACTGGCGCGCTTCGTGGCCGGCGCGCTCGGCAAAATAACTCTTCCGCGTTTGTAACGGCGCCTTCTCGCCGACCGGGGCCCGCTCACTAGGTAGCGCTCTCTGAGAAAGTTGCACATGCGGGAGAGGAGCGTATACATGTGCAAGTAGGTACAATCACCTTTCAGGCAGGCTATACACTGCAGCTCATGCGTATGTGTGTGTATATATGAGCACCTCTGACTCCTACATCCGCGGCGAGGCTTTTTTTTCGGGGCCTGCTATACACACGTGCGTTACCGCATCGCATGGCAAGGATGGATTGAGAAATGTGTCTCTCTCTCTCGTCCTTTCGCCGATTATTCTCGTGCAAGCGTGGATGGATGTATACGCTGGTATCGTGGTGTGTTTCGATATGAGGAGAGTTGCGAGGATAGGTATTGTTTGGTGGTTTGGCGGTGAGTTCAAGGTATGTGAGGATTTATAGGTGATGCAGATTACTTGGGGTATCGAAGGAAGTGCCGTGTAATACTTGGCGTAAAATTTAAAAATATCTGGAAATCTTTTTCGTTATATGAACGCGCAGTTAATTTTATGAAGTATATATAACCTTGGAATAATATACCATAACTTCGCGTAACAGTTTGTATTTACGCCGGCGGACAAAGAGGCCATCGTTATATATGTAGGAGTAAAATTTACGGCAGTCAACGGTTCAGTATTTTCAATTTACGAAATGTAAGCGATGGTTAAATTATGCAGTCTTATATTTATTACTCGAGTTATGTTAAAGATATGATGACTTCTATGCCTTTTCAGTGCGGCTATTGTTGGTTTCGTCGGCTCAATATATCACAAATAAGACACCATCAATCATATAAGAATTACCTAATCTTGAAAAATAATTTTTTAACACATATGATGATTTCGCATTTTAAAAAGATCTATCAATAAAAAGTCATCGGAGAAAAATATAGATGGCGAAATCAATTAATCTTTGTAAATCTTAACATGTATCTTCTCATTTTCACTCGAAACCGATTTTTCAGATAATGGAAAGATCACGTGCACGCACCAAGCGAAAGTTATATAAAGATCTTTAATGCATTTCACTGCATTTAAACATCGCCGTGTGTCCACAGTTCCTGCATATAGACAACGACCGCGAAAAGTTGCTATTCTCAGCATCCGAGAACGATGAATCGACAGTTATTGTCGCGCGACTCACGCATCATTTTGGTAACGGATGAAAGCTAATCAATCTTTTCCAAGTATAATATTTTGGGAAGGAAATCTTTAACGACTATAATGACAAATATTATCTCTATCGACGGGTTGTAAATAATTTAAAAATCGCTTGATTGCGCGGTTCGCCTTCTTTTGTAAATAGAGGAAGAAACTTGATTCTTGCGGACTCTACTGTGAAATTACGATTGTGATTTATGTCCGCTGCTGTCATCCCGCGCGCAGAAATTGGTAGCAGCGAGGCTTCGGGAGACGAAGGCTCGAAAAGCAAGAACCGCGCCGGGCAAAAGAGCTCCTCAACTTCCTTTCACTTTCAGCAACAATACATAAATACGGCATAATGGCGCGGTTCTCCCGTCACACCTTCGCCGTCGAAACTCATTACCGCGTGCATGCGTACAGCAACGATTTTCCAAACGTTCTTTTGATGGTTTTGAAATTTTCGCATCGGCGTGAAACTACAGAGTAACCGTAGCTTTGATTTGTATATTAGAATTTGTCGTTGATTGTACACAATTGTGATATTAATTTTTGTTTAAAAATATTTTTTTACGAACATTTTAATATTCACAATATCTTTTTATTTCCAATGTGTAAAGCAAAAACATGTATAGATTTACTTCAAATGAATAAAAAATTACGCAACCTCCATTTTTGTTCCGACAATATACGGCATTTAAATCCTCTTACATATTCTTTCGCGAGTCACGTAATATTGCCAAAAATGTTCTCTTTGCCCAAAGAATTAATTATACCTTCGGTTCTCAAGCAACCATCCTTTTCAACTTTATTTTCAAATAAACACTCCTACACGACTATTCATGCTAAAATAATTCCCATAACTGATTGATTTCCCTCATAAAATTCTCTTACGAGCACACACGCATTTATACGTCGCGCGTGCGAAAAAGTGAAATCGCGATCGACGCGCGCGTCTATAAGTTGCTGTCAACGCGCGAGAGAGCCGATGAGCATTAGAGATGCATCGGTCGTGCGCGCGGCGGACGCGGTAAGAGCTGGAACCAGGAAGTGCCGCGCACGATGTGAAAAACACTTTAATAATTCTTCCATGGTTGAATGCGATTATATGTAATTTGTTCGGAGAAGATGGATAGTGCATTATAATTTTAATGAATTATATATTTTTTATTGTTATTTATTTATTTTTAATCGGTTGTTGATTTGCGGATTCGAGTAGACCGACATTATTTTTTGTCAGAGTGTATAAAATTAGTTCGTGTTATCCAAAAATTATTGAAATGAGTTTATACATATAGAGGTGTATCTAATCAAAGTAGGCTTATCAAGTGGGGTGATTTTTATTTTCGACTCATTATAGATAAAGACAAATAACCGCACAAGCGTGTTTTTTAATATTTTGCAGCGCGAAAATTTCTTATATCATATAATATGCGAATAAACTATTATATAATAAAGCCTAACTGAGTGTTGATATTGATATAATTATGTAATGCATAAATATAAAAATGTTTATTAATTATGTATTTAGATCGAAATCTGCATAGAAAATATTGATATAATCATGGATGTATAATATATAATTGCATTCGTAAGGCTTGAAATAATATAGCAACACTGTTCGTATATAAATTGAATATTTGTTTTAAAAATTATAGTTTTATAATATCATATTTAACTCAATTGAAAAGTCTTAACTAAAAGAAAAAAAAATTGATTGTACCGCTATAAGATATCAATGAAAAACATCTTTCGTATTCAATCTCCTTTTGGATTTGAAAATCCTGTAAATGTATCTGAAAATAAAATACTATTTCTCATGAGTATCAGTTTTAAATTTATTTTGCTTCAGTTGTTACGGATCCAATATGTATTTCGAGTGCGCTATAAGCCGATCGAGTCTGGACCACCACTGCGTCTTGAATATTACATCACAGCCGAAATAAGAACTTTCGAATGCGATTTTGGTATTGGAAGAAAACTGAGAGAATTTTTGCTCTTGAACAGCATATAAATTCTATATCCTTTTTATTTCTTTATATTTATTTATCTATTAAGTTTTTTTTCGTAATAAAACGAATGTATGTTTTTGATTTTGATAGCAAAAGATTGATTTTATTAAGCTATACTTTTATAGAACGAATTATTTCTATATATTTTTTATTTTTGTCATTTAACCCTTAGAGTAATGTGCCCTAAAAAAATGAAATTTATTCGTATTATAATCAACAGTCCATCATAAGGAGCCAAGTGGAAATTTTGGTACATGGTAAAGTTCATATATTTAGGTGTCATCGTTTCAATATTATTTATTTACGACATTGTTAAAAAATCTGTTATATTTAATCAAAACACATACATCAAATTGATTACCACCTTCATTTAAATGTAATGCAAACCCAAATAACCTGTCATATAACAATTTATTTGTTATGAAGACAATTCATTCAGGAGATTCCGGTTGTAAATATGAATGAGATCGTTACCTTAATGGTTCATGCGTCAAAGGAGTAAAAAAACAGGAACATCAAGATTATAATCAAGTCAAAAGAGGTGAGCAGTAAAGCAAAAACTGTTTTTAAATATACGCACGTTTTCTTTTTAAAAGAATTTAAGAAAATCTTCAAAAAGTGCCCATCTTCCTTCTACATGCACGAATTTTTTTTATTGTTTTTTATATATTATATCAACATTTACTTTAATTTAATTATTTCAACATTTACTTTAATTTAATTATTCAAACATTCACTTTAATTTGATTATTCAAACATTTACTTCAATTTAATTATTCAAACC
>UXGD01004958.1:0-15675 GCA_900474315.1 Torymus auratus
GCTGAGGTAATTTATACCCCCTTTTATGTGTAAAAAGTGGGATATAATTAGTTTATATTTATGTATTAAAATATGACCTTTTTTATTTCAGAAAAAAGGTGTCTAGTCCCCTTAACGCAAAGTATAGTGTCAACATTATATGTAATGTAAAAGGATATACGAGTTGCGTCATAGCGCTCATAGTGTTTATATAAATATAAATTCTAAGCAGCATATTCATAATCAGCGACCTTAAAAACATACAAATGAATTCTAATAATTTTTTTTTAAATCTTACTCATCTTTTAAATCAAGCATTATCAATTTTGCGTCTGATTGTGAGTATAGCACCTTTTTCACCGGGCTTCCAAGTTAACTTCTTTTTGAAGCAGATTTTGAGTTAGCGCCTTTTTATTCGGAAACAACGATATATTATCATAAAATTGTAATCTTCTGGATTTGAAACAGATTCAAATATATCAGGTTAATTTCAGTATCTTTTTCATTAAGAATAGAAAATAAAAGACAATGATTTAGAATGCAAGTGTATTGTGTATATTATAGTCACCGAAAAGCTGCGGTCGTCCACGGCCATGTGATCCTTGATGGCCGAGCTTTTAATTTCCTGCAAAATATTCTCGACGAAGGAGGCAATCTCGCCCTTCTTCAACAGTAATTTGCTATTCTCGGCTATCGGAAAAGCTGACTTCCTCTGTACTCCCTGATGTGGAGAGACACGCCGAAGGAAACGAAAAAAGTTCTCGTTGTACATATACACAATATGCGTCAGGATTTAGGGTGGCTAGTAATGTTTACGAAATTAACCCTATAAAACTGTTCAAAGCTGGGTTTTGTCGACCCAGCCGGATTTTAGTAAAAAGTTTAAGTTTTTCATTAATATACAGTCTGTTAAGCCTACAAGTGCTGGGAAATAAAATCTTCAATCATTAAAAAATTCGATTAATCTAAGGCAGACGGTCCAGTAGCTGTATCCCTTATAAGAATGGTAACAGATGATAGATGTCCCGGCATTTGTCATTTAATTATAACGTCTAGTTACTAGGACATCTATCTACTAGTACCTTTCATCATTCTTCTTTTTTTTTACGGTTCTCACAACAGTTTTCTGTCATGCATATTCAAAATATAATTAGGACTTCTGCTTAAAGTAAAATAGTACATGATATAGATGACGATCGAACTAAGAAATATCGAACACTTTCGTTCCAACTCAATTAAATCAAATTCCAATCAGACAAAAGTACAGAATTTCACATCGACAACTTTATCATCACATTTTTTCTTCCACACGCCATCTCAAATATATAATGTATTTATTATAAAAACTGTCAAATCATAAACATTTATTATTTTTAAGGCAACGGAAATTAAAGAAGAAGAAATTCAAAATGGTAATTACCTCTACAAGGAGGGCGCGTATCTCCTTTTCAATGATTTTTGCCTCCTTGAGTACTTCTTGGCTGATGCTGGCCAGGAGGCTGGTCTTGCGATTGCCCACCGGCCGAAAGACATTAGGATCGGCAGGACCCTTGAGCACGCGGTGCTTACCTACGATAAACTCTAGACTTTTTGTCCAGGGATTGATAAAGGACGACCATTCGGTCTCAAGGACGACGTAATCGCCGTTCTGCACGATGTACCTATACGGCTTGGATCTAAAGGATGAGTTCTCCAAGTTGATCACCTGCAGGATAACATTTCAGAGAAGAAAAGAAAGGAAAAACAGGTGTTGATTAATTGTGATCTGGCGCGGCTAGCGGATTATTTTAATGATAGTCCATATTTGCCACCGCTTAATTGTTAGCAGTAAGAGAAAAAACTAAGGTGTAGCGTGAAAAAGATTTAGTGTGGCAGTCACGCACTTTCATTCTCCCAGTCATGTATAGCGCGAACACAAATTTATTCATACACACTGACATACAGATAGTACGGTATATGTATCGGTCGAAGGAAATGCAATAACATTTTCCTACTTCTATGTATCGGTCTTTACTTTATGGCGAGACCAGGAAGATGCTGCTTTTCGTGCATATATAGCAACAGTTCGTTAAGGTTCTTAAAGAAGCTCCATTCTAAGATGAGATGATAGATGAGGCGCATCCTATTAACATTCATTCCTAACCGCTGCATATTAACACAGGCACGTTTGGAAAAAAGATGTCCATGCACATTTTGCACACAAATCGTAGACATAGAATAAAGAGAAAAATGAGACAGCAAAATATAGCTTTAGTTTTTCATTAAGATGGTTCCCTAGAGATTTAAGTTGATTTAATATACATTCCAAATGACATATAGTTCAATAAAGACTTAATAAATGTCATATCCAAATTTCAGAGTAATCCACCGTTTGGTTCCTGAGTAATTGTTATCTAAAGTTTCACGAATATCTATATTATTCTCTATCTTTAAAAAAGTGATGAGTAGAACGTTTGTGATTGGTTAAGTCCGATCAAAATAAACTTGTGATTCGTTGACGCTGACGTTACTGACGCGAGGCTGTTGTGCTTAAGGATTGAGCTGATTGGCTGAAACTAAACTTTGATATATAAAACGACCTGCGTCGTAGTCTTCTGCGTATAAGACAGTGTCATATAAGTAATATATCTTCTGTTTCATTGTTGTCAAATCTTCTCTTAAAAAAGCGATGACCGGTCTAACTCCAAAATTTAATATTCTTAAATATTATTGCTATCATTTTAATATTGTACGTAAATCGATACGAAAAAATTGATTCTTTTCAATTAATAAATAATTACTTGTAATTATGAATTTAAATTTTAAACTTTTAGCAAGAAGAAATAAAGCGCGTATGATCTTGCTAGTAATATATAAAACTCCAGAACTGTCGATTTTTTCCAGCAATATCTATCGAGATTCAAATCAGACTTGCAATTGTTTGTATTTTATGAAATATACTATATGGAATGTTTATAAACAAGAATCAGGTGGATTTATCGTTTTACTATTAAAATAGTGTCCCGAAAATATTGCTTTCAGAGAAAGTATATGCGTCGAAATAGACGCTGTAACGCGCACTTGGATTTTGGAGGTTATTAACTTGCAGCGCGCACATTAGTTGAAGGACTTATCACCGGCGCAACGTTATTGCCCCGTTTTCTACATTCGAAAGCACACATTGTCTATCTCTCTCGCTCAAAGCTATACAGCTGCCTTTCTCTTACTTAGGGAGCCATCTTAATTCTTAATCGATTATACTTTTTGAAATTCTACATCTACTATTACCTACATAATTCCAATGTTTGATATAAAACATAAAGGATATGCGACCGCCACAAGCCACATCGCGCATGGGCATCAACATTTTGTACGTTAAGATGAAAAAAGAATAAATAAGAAATAGCACAGTCGCAACTCAAGCATACTCGACCAGAAAAGGTCTCATGCTCACAGTCTCGTAGATGTCTTTGATGAGTGGTAGATCCTCAGGATAGTAGAAGTCAAACAGCGAACGATCAATCATATCCTGCGGCAGATAGCCCAAGTACTGTACAACGTCAGGATCGACGTAGGACAGACGGCACGTTGCCGTGTGGCGCGTCGTAAATAATACCGTGGGTATTATAGTTTCTTCTGGCACTGTAGATAATGATATAAGAACATCACAGGTTAGTTTTTTAACAGATCCTAAATCAATAGTTGGTGTTTTTTTTCTTGGGTGTGCGCTCTCATTCAATCAACCGATACTATTTTTTTTTTCACTCATACTTGCCTACATCGCAACTTTTGTAAAGTTTGTAAATCGTATTATAACTCGAGTTTGAAAAAAGTATGTTATGCTTTTTATAAGGCTAAAATTAAAACAAAACTTTCGTTCAGAGGACAATAATTGATGTTGTAAAAAAGAAACCTCAATTTTTAAAGACTACAACGTTGAGGCGCTCTCAGTACTAACACGATTGAGAGCTCTGAAGACAAAAATTTAGCGTTTATATCTCAACCTATCAGGTACCTACGTTACGCTATCGATCGAATCCTTCATTTTTTTCGAGCCTTTCTACAAAATGACATACTTTGACTGCTACTATCATTATACTGATCTATATTTTTATTAATCGTAATTATGTCCAAGGGTGTGTAATGCTTGAATTTCTTTGTATAATAAAATAATCAAAGTTATGAAAATAAAGAATCAGAAACAGAAAAGCATGAACACAAACGAGACGTTTCGTATCGGCGAACGGAGGCACCGACGAGGTTCTGCGTTTACGAAAAGCAATGATGGACTTCTCTCGCTTGTGTTTGAATTACTATTTGTTATTCCATTTAACTTTATTCGGCAGTTAAATTTACGTTATTTATTTAATCGTTTCTTTTTTTTTCATTTTTGCACAATAACGATCTTTCTGAAATTATACATAATTATGTATTTTTCCTCTTTGTATAATTTTGACTGATTTAATTACAAAATTATGCAGTATTTGTACAAAATTTGTTTCATTTCATGCTTATTTATTTTCACAAATGAACCGTATTTCGACAATAATGTCTGTAATAACATAAGGTAGAGACGCGGCATTTTATCACAGTCTAAAAACCTTTCAATCGTATACTAATTTTAATTCTCATAAAAATTTCCTTTAAACTTTTGAGATAAAATAATAATATATCTATCCCGTTGACTTTTAAGTCTCAGACGCGAAAGTTGAAATCTATTATCCTACGATAAAAGCCATTCGGCAGCGTATTTTTAAAAAGTCTTAGGTGCACCGAATTCCTCTATTCTCCACTATTTCTGAAAAAGAAAGCAAAAGGAAGTGAGAAGTTATTAAAAATTGCAGCGCGCCACGCGCTTCTGATAGCACGCGTCCCTACCTTATGATTATGAAACACACCATCGTTAAATAATGAGAAACAAATGTATTACATGCATACTCATGATGAGACTTTTGTACACCAAAGTATAGGGCAAGCGAATCTTCTAAAACACGAACTATTTGCATATATATTGCCTACCTTTGTGACTTTCCTGAGAAGAATCATTTACCATGAGATTAGATTTGCAGGCGCAAATCTGTACAATAGATTTGAGTTAAAAAATCACTTGCATGCATACCAGTTCGAATGCCATCAGTGCATAAGGAAGGAAGCATACGTTTTTGGAACAACCCGATACTCGATAGAAAATTTGATGGGTTTCACGTCAAAGATCTTTCAAACCCATAACCTCAACCATCAGTTGCATTGAGGCATTTTGTGACAATAGAATTCTACCTCAGCTGATGGGAAAAAAATCTGTCCAAACGCTGAGCCACAAAGAACCTCAAGGCGCGTCTCGGCGTTTGGTTCTTCTCGTAGGTCGAGGTAGGACGGTACGAAAGGTACGATATAGATGGTTACGTCGAATGCATTTAGCTCGGTCATCAATAGAAAATACTACTATTATAAGAGAATATAGAATACTTAAATTATTCTTATGTAATATACTTAGAATTTTTTTCTTTTTTTTTTTTTTTTTATTAACACGAAATGCCTCAACTGATGCTTGAAGTTGTATTTTAAAGGCCTTGACGTGAAATGACGTGTAGGGTAACTGTACCAGTTACTGCGGGTTTTCGTAACTGGGTATCTTTGAGTGTGAGAAAAAGTACTTAAAAATATAATTGCGTTTACTTTTTTTTCATCAAATAGTTGAGTTAATTTTATTAGGGTAGTGGCACCAGTGGTCGGGCAGTTAAAAGTTTGAAGTCGAAGTATCAAATGATTTTTGCAAAAACTTTGAACGAAACTGAATTTTGTTTTGTTCCAAGTTTTTGCAAAAACAACTTGATATTTCGACTTCAAACTTTTATTGGATGATAGTACGTTCAAAACCGCAGAAGGCTGCTCTTGATTTTTTGTGATTCTACGTTTTTTTTTTTTTTTTTTTTTTTTATAAGCTTGAAACTGTGCCAATTGCTCAGTCGGTAATGATATGGCTATGGTCATACATTTTGTCTTTCAGATAGAATCTAAATTAATAAATAGAATATTTAAAAAAAAAACTGAGCCATTCTCTTAAAAAATTATTTATCTTTTGATTCATTTTGTTTACAATACCCTTATAATATTAAAATAATTATTAGACTGTAAAGATTAAAAAACACCAATTTCATAGTTGTCGGACACTTTTGCTAATAATTGGACATACATTGCGTTAGAAGTCAGACTATGATTTTGCATAATATGTAAAATTTTATATTATAAAAAATTCATCCTCACGGATGCAAAAAAATGCATGTTGATTAACTTGTTAAAATATAAAAAGGACTAATTATTTAAAATACATTATTCGGAATAAAATACTCAAATAACTACGAATTACAAATTACGTACTTGCTTTACATTGTAATTTATAAAAAATAATCATAATTGTATCTAATTACAAATAAAACCTTGTAAAATTTACATTAAAAGAATTTGTAAGTAGTTTAAGTAGTTTCTTTCCAGGCATAAGATTTTCTAGTAAAAATGTATGTAGCCTTTAACACGTCTCCGAAGTAACTGGTATAGTTACACTAAGCCTTTATAAGAGCACACCAAGTATGGACTTTTCTGCAAAAAAATGCACGAACATACATAATTATGTATAATTTTACATACTCGTACACAAAATTTTACACAAATTTTTATACAAATATTATACAAATTTTACATATTTTTTTCCTCTATTTCTAAAATTAAATCTTATACAAAATTATACACATGGTAACTTATACATAATTATGCATAAAAATTGAATTTATATATTTATAATAATTTGTTCTCTGTGAACTTGCAAGAGATAGAACGGAAATACTAATACGTACCTGAACGTTAAATTACCTAAATCTGGTTAAATTTATTCGCAGCATAAGCACCTACAATCCACTTTAATCTCGGAAAGAGTGTTTACTTTACTGAAAACTGTCTAATTAGAAAGTTATAGTCCAGATTTTAGTTTTAATCTCAATTGCAATGCACAACCAGTTTTCAACTTCAGCTCAGATTAATTGGGCAGAAAATTATTACATAAAATAGTACATTTCGATACTAGTGCGATAAAAAAGAATCATATTTATCACGTGTATCAAACATTATTTTTTAATACTTTGTGCATTAAATGCGGACGCTTTAGCAAGAGTTACTTATACATTTAGCAAGAGTGCTAAAAACTGGCACTTATCACACAGAGTGTCAAAATAGTAGTTTTCGCAACAACTGCCTAAAGTACGATTTTACACACCGGTAGCAATCGAATACGATATTCTATTGCTACTGTGTAAAAGTGCTACTTTCCAGACTGAAAACAATGCGTAAAGTAACTACTTTAAACCTTAAACGTAAAGTAGTTACTTTACGCATACTATGTACCGAAAACAAATTTTTTCTAATTTTATTTTGAGAATGTTATAATTGGGGTAGTTCATGGCCTCCCGGCTGTGATCAGCCCATTTATTTGGTAGTTGATAGTATAAGGCGCAGGACTTGGGAGATTAAAAATAACAAAGGAAGTACTTTGCATACTGCAAGTTCAAAATGCAAAAAACCCACACTATGTGTACGCTACATAAGCATTAAAAATCAATTTGAGCACACGTTTAGAAAAATAGTACATTACGATACAAATGCGCGAAACAGGTGATTGACGCACGGGTGCTATTTCTCACGGGTGCAAAAGCACGAATGCATGAATCGCCTCCGCGCACGTAATATATCGTACACTAATTTTTATTTTTTATTTTTTTTATTTTCTAGTTTTATGCCTGTTCATATAAGTATATAGGCTACGTAGTGCTCAATTCTCGCATTGTGCGGTCCAGTGTGTGAAGTGATCACTTCACACACTGGACCGCACAATGCACAAATCGGGCACTTCGCACATTATAAACAGGCATAAGAAGTAGAATTTCGCATACGGAATTGAAAAAATAGTATACACAACGCGTGCGCATAGGTGCTTCTCACAATCATCTTTGTTACGAACACGCCTTGTGTAGCAACCGCCTACTTTGCACACTTGTTGCGTAATGTACTATTTTTATATACCCCGTAGATATAAGTACATACTAGACAAATTCGTAAACTTCGTAGTTAAATTAATAACGGATTGACAAAAAGTATGATAAATTAATTTTTTTTATAGTTATGCCAATATTATTATGTATTCGTTTTCTGTTTATATCGTAAGAACTATTTTGTTTTCGTGATTAATTAAATGTCTATTTTTATTTAGCAGCATATAGTAGGCATTAAGGTAATGTGAATACCGACATAATTTTAGAATATTAATAATATGACTCAACAAAAAAATTGATTATAGTATTTACATATGCGAAGTGCCTGACAGGCCTGTTTTTCCAAAAATCTGCTCAGAACTTATTTAATTAAATAAAAACCGCAATGCCGATAAGTAGGAATCTGTATTTTGAGCATTTTGCTATTTTTGAAACGCGCGTATCTCATGGAAATGCTTATAAAATCATCCAAAAATATCTTAGTATAGTATTTACATACACGGAGCGCCTGACAGAATTGTTTTTCAAATAAACATTCGAATGTTTATTTATTAAATAATGAAATTGGGTTGATTTTGACGATCACATCGCCTTAAGCGTTAAAACGGCAACTTTCTAGAACTTTATACCCTTGGGATCAAGAGAATGATCTTAAATTTTGCAAAAATCTGTTTACCATTATACTTAATACGTACACCAAATTTTATAATGATCGTAAGAAAACGCGGTTTTGGGATAAACAACCTTAAACTCTCGGGAAAAGGAACTCACGTCGATCCGACAGCTGCCATATCGATATCAAGAAACTATACCGACGGCTGAGCGGAACAAGATGCTATCTCGGCTAAGGCTAACAGAAGATGCTATCTCGGCCGAGGCTAACAGAAGATGCCATCTCGGCCGAGACTCAAAGAAAGTGCTATCTTGGCCGAGTAACATAGCATTTTCCAGCGAGCTTTGGCCGTGATAGGATTTTCCCGCAAGCTTTGGCCGTGATAGCATCTTCTGTGAGCTCCGGCCGAGATAGCATTTTCTGTGAGCCTCTAGTTCCACTCAGCCGTCGATATGTAAGGAATATTCGATAATGAAGTCTTGAATTAAAATTACGTGACAACAAATCAATTCAGTTATTTTTTTTGAAAAAGCCATATAATGAGATAGATTATTTAGATAAAAAGATCATTAGATAAAATTAAAAAAAATAAAGATACTTGAAAGTCAATCATTGGTTTTGATAGTAGTTTATGCAACAAGAGCATCAACGGAATGACGGAGTCTAAAATTGCATACAATATTTTTTACAATTATGTACGTAAAGTTGACGCGTAATGTGGCATTTAACTACTTCACGCACGGCTTTTTACTTCACGCACTATTTTATACTTCACGTACGGAAAAACTATGGTGTGTAAAGTAAATTTCACGGACCGAAAATTTAAGTATCACGCATCAACTTTACGCAGACAATTGCAAGAAAACTTCTAGCGCTCAATGTACATTGTGAATTATCATATTTTAGTTTCTATTATGGGCCTACCAGCGTGTATATAGTGTGTATATAGTTATATAGTAAAGAAAAAAAACTTTTCGTCTATACTTATGACGCAAAGAAAACATCAATTTAAGGTCTATGAGACGCCATCAATTCCGTTTGACCTAAATTCTTATTTCATATTTCATCTAAAATTCTATTTTTCTTTATTTAAGTGCCTTAAGGACAAAAAAAAAGTTTTTAAATAACTATACTTTAAAAGTAGTTCGAGGGATGGTGAAAGTTAACTACAGAAAACTCTAGATCTTTTCTGGAATTTGGACGATACCATTACGAATGGAGGTTGTGTAAAATCTGCCGCATAAATAACGTAGAAAATACCAGATGCTAATGGAGCATAAATAACAAGGTTTACTAACTTTTGAACATGAATTATCGATAATAAAATATAAAATTTAAGGTAGAGCTCTTTACCATTAATGTACACTTTCTCAAATGAGTATATCATTTAAAATATATGATATAATTATCTGAAATAATTGATAAATATCGATTTCATTTTCAAGCATCATCTACTTTTGGGACCTAAAAGTCACTTCAAACACAATTGAGACAGGCAAATGGAAGCAACGGCGCTCTTAAACTTTTTATTGACGCATTCCTAGCACCGCGAGCCCGCACCAAAAAGTTTTCCACGCAGCTCTCTACCAATATGCCTATAACAGCGTCGCTCATATGGATCCTGCGTTCGTTAATAAAAAAAGAAAAGAAAAAGATCGCGAGCAAAACTTAAATAACGAATCACAATCGGAAATCACTAGCTAAAGAGTAAAATCGCATCGCGCTCGGCTGTGAACACACTGTACCTTTATAGACCGATTGAACAGGCTGGAATGTGGCTACCAGCAGCAACACTCGCTTCTCGTATGCGGACGGTTTGTCCCCGTGAAAGTTCTGAATCATGAAGTTGACGCGGAAGGGAATATACTGCATGTCATTGGGCTGATGGGATTCATGTTGATGATGATGGTGATGATGCTGCTCGAGGTCGTTGTTGCTGTATGCAGTTGGGACGGTGCACCTGCGCAAACGGCAGAAGATGCTCGCCTTTCGACCATTGGCGCCTGGGAATTGCGTAGCAGATTCACAAAAATTGAGAATAGCGAAGAATGCGAGTGGGAAACCAAGTCTTTATTTTATGTTTCTGAGCTATGATATCAGTGTAAACTGGGTTAATCAAAATTAGAGTCTCGTAAATGTACCACAGACTCTAAAAATATCTAAACATGACATATTTTTTGGAAAATTTACCATAATATATAGTCATTTTTTGAATTTCTACAGCAATAAGTAGTAATTCTGCGAGCCACTATGCGGTAATTTTTGTGAAACTTGTAATTTGTATTAATCTGTTTTGTCAGGCAAGACAATATTTATTTATGATACATTTTTAAAGCCATGCTAAAATTTAAAAAAATATTCATACCTGGTGTATCAATATCCTTAGAGAAAGCAATTTCACTTGCGATTCTCTTGGTGAGGATATTCTTGTCTTTGGGATCGAGAAAATCGGTAAACCGTTTTCCAGTCCATGAGTCTTTTGCATAACCTAGAGACGCATACAACGATGGTGTTGCGTGCACTACAAGACCGTCATTCATGGATATGACCGCGTAATAGTCGTCCTAGATGAGGGTGCAACAAAATTTGGTTTAATGTATTAGTGTTTCAGACCAATGTTTATTGTCAGTAACGTCTCATTTTGTAACTACAATAAATATTTGATCATTTATTTTTTAAATCTTGTAAAAACAATAGTTTTAGGTTTCGACAAAAAATCATCACAAAAGATTAGTGTATCATTTCGATGATCCAAAGCAATTGTTTTTATTTCGAAGACATATATACATATAACAGGATTTGTTCGAAGATATATTACGTTATTCATCGGAAACTACAAAGGAAAAATTGACAATTGTATTTCATATTTACAATGACGATTTATTGTTAATCATTATTATAAAGCGTATAATCGTTTACTTTCATATGTACAACGCGGAGATAAGGGCTCACTTATTCATGATGAATGTTAGTGACTTGCCGCTGATAGGTTCCAGAATTCAGCGACAGCTTATTGTTGAAAATTGTTCCAAATCACATCGCAAATAGATTGGGCTGTTTCTGTTTCGAAGATCATAAAGTTTTCAAATCATAAATAACAATCAATTGTTTAAAATTTTCTCATTTTCGTAACCAAAGCTCCTATTTAGTTTTTTTATTTTCTGAGTTACAATAGCTGTAGTAGCAAAAACAAACAACGTTAGTACTGTATTCAATTTTGAAATTACGTTAGTGACAAAAGATATACTTGCGTAATAGCTTGTAACTCAAATTAAACTCAGAAAAAAATTGAAACAACACCTGTTTTCTGCACTGAGAAGGATTTCATAACAGTTAGTATATTTATTAAATGTCAGAATGCGATTCTTGATTTTGGGCGAAATAAGCGCAATATAAACAGAATACCCAGTGTTTATAGTAAACACGAAAATTCTTTAAGTATATACTGAAGTTTTGAAGAATATAAACAATTCAAATAATTAATAGTACATTTCGACACGAGTGCGGAAGGTAATTATTTATCTTATATGACGTTTTTCGTGTGAGAAAAATCACACATGAAGTAAAAATCTTAATCAATTTAAGTTATGATTTTGAGGTTAGAGTGGCATGTTGGTATGACTGGTATGATTTTAAAATCTACATATTAACAGTTAGTATACTTAAATTTTACGTTTCAAATAAGCTAGTATATATTAACTATTATGAAATCCTTCTCTCAGTGTGGCCAACAAAGATGTAAATACAAAAAACCTACCCTTTTATTGGAGATAACTAAAGATTAAAAAAGGTGGTGAGAGTGGCCTTATAACAGTAAGGATTCTTCTATACAATTTAAAATTTAATCAATTAGTGGTAATATTCTTAAAATAAATTGTAATTGATTTCAAATTTAAAACTTTTTGAAACAAATTTTATTTTAAATTATAAAATAAGAACTTTGGACGCATTATAACTTAGAATTTGAAGTTGAAAAATCAGATGATGATTCAATTTTTTGTTGAGTCTAATGAAAATTGAAAAATAGGAGTGTTATAATATTGACAATCAGTAAATGTAGGCTTTGAAAGAAACGCAGACTAGTTCGTAGAACTGTTTGTTGCATTATAAACCTTTACAATTTCCCGCACGTCGTTGAATCTCTGAATCTTTCCGACAAGGCCCGCATCTCTCCAAGTTTCTAAAGTATTATTTACTTTCTAAATGATTTGAACAGAAAATCTAATCCTGCCATCGGACTGGGATAAAATAACATCAGTTTCGAAAGAAATTAAATATTAAATTTTTTAAAATAAGTTTAGGCTTATCAACTGCCCATTTTTATTAATAGTACCTTAAATTTTGACTTCGAAATATACCGACGGCAGCATAAATTGATAAAATAAAATCAGCATGATTGTGGATACCAGTTGTGCATTGAAAATAATAAAAATATTAAATTGCCACGTGTTTTTTGTATTTTGGAAGAAGTCTAAAGTTGACATCGTTGGAATGAAACGAGATAATTTTTTTACAATTAATTAAAGTTATTAAACAATCAAAATTTCATCGAAACCTTTGCTATAAAGTTATTTTATACTTTATAAAACTCTAACTCTACAGGAAAAATTAATATTAATTAGTATAACCCTAAAGTGGAATCAATTATTTACTTTATTTCGATGCACTTCAATGTTGCAAACTTCAGACCCTTATTTTTGAACAAGTTTCAAGAAAAACCTGCAAGAGCATTTAATTTCCATTTCATGTCCCAATCTACCATAAAGATGGTAACCTATAGATCAACAATCACAGTACGCGTCAGATGATATCCGATACAATTCAATGATAACTCTCTAAAATTTGACCGATTCACAATTATAATTGCAATGTATAAGAATGCTGGCACATTGATTCTTTCTAAAGAATCGTTTCTCTGCGTGTGTAAAGAGCTGGGCTCGTTGTGGACACAGCATAATACATGTACAGAGTGTACCCAGTGCATCATCACGATGTTGTCACATGGCATCACGTATCGCGAATCCTGCTCTTAGCACAATTGCTTTGTAATAACAGCTTCCAGAATTAGAGTATTATATGCATCTACCGATCTAGTCCTGTTATATAGAATTCTGTATTCAAGAAATAACAAATATATGTATAGGAATAATGACAAAGTAAAAGTGAGTAATAACAATACGTCTATAAAGATAAATCAGTGTGTGTGTATGTTTCTGCGTTGTTGCTGCTGCACAATGGTTATACTAACGATGGGTTGCGAGCTGGACTCGTCGAGCGGGTTTATTTTTGCAGTTAGTCCCGCTTTGAAGTCGGACGCCAAGTTCCTGTCGTTGTGGACTCCGGGATCCGTAGCATCCACCAATTCTACAGCGGCTATTTCTTCTTGAGTACATCAACAAAAATACTCGTTACACCCTATTTGTGCCTAAATTTGAGTCCATCTAAACCTCTTTTGCATATCGTGTTTTTTTTTCTTTTCTTTATTTCCGGTAGTAATCGACACATAGTCTTTGCATAAACAATCAGCGGAAGGATGAAAGATGAACAATATTTTTTTTCTGTTAACAAAATCACACGACACGCTTTTGATTTTTGCTCTTTCATTTGTTTCTGTCCTTAAGCTACACTTGGATAATATACAATAACCAACCAAAATAGTCTTATCGTGATGACAAATTTCATCCATCACTTTATTAAGGGAGGATATATTGGTGTTACATTGTCTAATGGTCGAGGAAAATAATAACCTAAGCCAGCGATCATTCGGCCGGCCAATGATTATGCAAGCGTTCCGAAATAGCACCGTTTCTGTTCATTGTATTTAACACCAACAATGACTGTGCCCCGTTACAGGGATAAGAAATATAATATAAAACGTCTCGGAGATGCTTTCTTTCTCTCCTATTAGTCTTTTTCTCTCTATTAATGAAGCGCGCAAACTGAAAAGGATTATTTCCGACCGCGTGTAACTCTCTCTCTCTCTCTCTCTCTCTCTCTCTCTCTCTCTCTCTCTCTCTCTCTCTCTCTCTCTCGCTCTCTCTCTTTTTTAAATCTATTAAAATTATTGTAAATACAACATAATACCATTAAACCAACTTGTCACTAAAATGATTTTTTATGTAGCTAATTTATTGAAATAATAAAAGAATATACAGTTAATTGTATTTAATCTATCTATAACTGACGAATGTAATTTTAGAAATCCGAAACTTCCAATAATTATTTATTAATAGAATTTTTTAGCACTATGTCAACGAGATCTACTGGTGTAACGACATTACGTCACGGTCTTACTTTGAGCAATGGATTTATTAATATGGATTATGTTAAGTTTCTTAATGACAATACCTTCTATATTTGCTAGCAAAGCTTTAAATAAGACCTAATTATGAGATATGAAAATTCATAACCTGCCAACACCCAGCTTTGGTGATTAACGCACAAAGCGCATGGGCATAACAGTCCAGTATAATCCGAATTAGTGACAACAATGCAACGTGAGCCATAACGAGACACTATTCACATACACGTTCCAGGTATTTTATTAATAACCGCCGGTTATATCGCTACATGCTATTTTCGATGCTGAACTTTTTTTCTGAGCTTCGGAGTACAATAGGAATTGAACGTGAAGTTTAATACACTTTTGAAATTACACGACGGAGTGTCATAGTAAAATAGAGCAAAATTAATATTATCAACCAAAGATATTAGATTAGTATTCCTGAGCCTCGTAGAATTAGCGATGGTCGAACTTTTCGACGAATGACAGCACTGTGCTAACAAAAGTCGAAGAAAGACAGAGAGAAGTATACGGATACAATCAAGAGGTCGAAGTTTTCTTAGACATTTCTGTCTTAAGGAGTTTCGGGAGTTTTGATTGACGTCAACTTAAATAATTTTTTACAATGATGTATACACCTACCATAATACAAGCAATGACATACATTGAAGGTATAGGTGTTAAGATAACGAAAAAATTTGTTCCAACGACATTTAATTATTATTAAAACTAGTTACCGTCACCTAGAAGAAAATTCAACAAAATATGACAATCATTTTGAC
>UXGD01004959.1:0-15668 GCA_900474315.1 Torymus auratus
CGTTAAAAAAAATATGGTGTGTAACACGGGAAGAAAAGCTATTTCAGACTCGAGCGAGGTGTGTTCAGCACTCGTCTCTGTCTCGTGCTGAACACCTCACTCTCGCTAGAAATAGCTCATTTTCGCCCCTTGTTGCACAATATACTATTGCGATTCAATATATTACATAACGAACCCGGAAATTGGTTTTCTATACCCAAGGGAAATTTGACTTGCCCCTTGACAGATTTCATGTATATTGGCATCAAGCAGTACGAAATGAACTCGATAATTCCGCATGGTGGAGCAATGCGAGTAATAAGAATCCAAACTTTAGGTGATAGCGGGCCAGTTCTTGTCGGACAAGAAGGTCAGCACGTACGTCGAGGTGGAGATGTACGGTCTGCCCACTGACACAATCCGCAAGGAGTTCCGCACGCGCACCGTCCCGGCCAACGGGCTGAACCCTGTGTACAACGAGGAGCCCTTCCTCTTCCGCAAGGTCGTCCTGCCGGACCTAGCGGCGCTGCGCTTCGCCGTCTACGACGAGTCGAACGGCAAGCTGCTGGGCCAGCGAATCGTACCCCTCGACGGCCTGCAGGCGGGCTACCGGCACATCTCCCTGCGAACCGAGGCCAATTTTCCAATGTCGCTGCCCATGCTCTTCTGCAACATCGAGATTAAGATCTACGTGCCCGATGGCTTCGAGGGTAAGCGCGAAGCCTCAGTATCGATTGAACCGCGAGCTCTCTCCGTTACTTATCCTGCGGACAGTGTTACTGTTACCCTCTGATGAATAAGTGTTTTTATTCTTCTTTCCTTTTGTTTTGAACAAATTACATTTGTTTATAGAAATAAAATCATTTTATTAGTAGCATACAATCAAAAACTTACTCTAGTATACTCTTCTAATTACATGTCAAACTTGCACTCTATATGAAATATTCTTACCTACTGTAGCAATTTTTTAAATCTATAATTAATGATTCTATACCTAATCTGCAGATATAAAATAATTATAATAAATGGTGATTTGTTTCTTGAAGTATGCGACAGAATAGGGATTTTATCAGATATAAACTTGTAAAAACGTAAGAGCCATTATTTTACAATAATTTTTTAAGGCGCTCTCGACTTTAGGGTTTATATAATGTGTTTGAAACAGCAAAACTGAGTTTTCACACGTGTAACAGGTATTGACCTTTAGGCTGCCGCAAATTTCTCATGAAAAAAGTGGTCTTTTTTGGGAAAATCAATACACGTTATGTTAATCTATAGGGTACATGGAGTGTCGAATTATTCCAGAGCCATTAAAGTGGCTATAACGTCTTTTATGTTAGCCTGAAACTGAAAATGACGAAATTACTTGCAGGACTTTCCTTTAGTGTTGTTACCCGGAGCCAAGGACGTTAACGTATAAAGTATCTGTGGCTCCTTTTTGTGGCTTTTGCGGCAGTATAAAGGTTAAAGATTATTATGGAGAAAAAAGTTTATTAATTAGTCTAATAAAATAAAATCGTATTTTGGTGAGAAAAATTGAAAATTTAATAGCAGTTTTTTGGAGTTCTAATATAATGTTTTTCTCGAATGAATAGTATCATTCTCTATTAATACATAATTAAGTGTGCCTATCTTTATTCTAAAAACCCGACTTTTTTAATAGCTGAGTTAAGATATAGCAAAAAATATTGATACATATGTTTTAAATCTCTTACCATTCTGTTGCAGAACTTATGGATGCGCTGTCAGCGCCAAGAGGGAAAAGAAAAACGGACACACCTCAGCAAACAAAAATGCGGGGTCTCGGAATTGAAGAAAGTGACAGCAAAAGCAACACGGAGTCAATACCATCTCGTTTCCCAGAAGCTGCGAAGCCCAGGGGTATAGTATCCATTTCTTATCTATCTTCGGTATCTTTGGCAGATTTGATAGAACTCATTATATTTTCAGAGGAACTGAATTTCGATCCAATAACGATTGACACGTTGAGGAACGAGAAGGGATATGTAAAGGTGACTAGAAAACAGCAGAAGGAACTCGAGACTTTGAGAAAGAGGCACACTAAGGAAAAATACGGTGTGCAAAAGCAACAATGCTCTGCTATAGAGAAACTAGTCAAGAACAAAAAGTAAGTACAACTATTAGACGCGTTGTCGTCAATTTAGTTTAAAACTAATTTTCCAATGTTCTATTCTTCGGACGACAGTAAACGTAAAAAATCTTTGGCGCTGACTTTGATGGTAAAAACTGAAAAGTATGAATTGATTATTCGTGATTGTTAATTGTTATAGACTTGTATTAATTGATATATATCCGAAGTCGCGTTTATATTCGGCGAAAATAATAGTGTAACTTGACTCAATCGAATCACATCCAAGCCTTCGGCATTCCAGCCAGGCGCAGTTGCAGCGCGACCCCGTGATCCGGGCAGCGGTGGCCGAGCAGACGAAGCAGTGGACCCTGCTGGCCGAGCGCCACCGCAGGGAGGAGCGAGACCTCGTGCAGAATCACCTGGAGGAGCGGCGCACGCAGCTGCGCAAGCTCTGCACGGTGGCCCAGCTGAGCCAGCAGAAGCAGCTGAACACGCGCCACGAGAAGGAGATCAAGGAGCTGAACGCGCGCCAGGCGCGGCTCTCCGTCGAGAGCATGCGCGAAGTCATGAACGACAAGACGCTCAAGACGAGGGGCATCAAGGAGGGCAGGCTCAGGGAGAAGCAGCAGAACAACACCAAGAAATTCATGGAGGAGCGCAAGGTCGCGCAAATGGTGCAGAACCGGGAGAAGGAGAAGCTCAAGCTCATTCACGAGAAGCAGATGGAGGAAGTACAAAAGGAGATGAATGGGGTGAGCACGCTATAATTGAACATTTATTTTTATCGCTTCGCATTGAATTCTGTATAACGTAGAGTTTTATTAATATTCAAATAATATTCGGCATTACTTACAACTGTGTAACAACGAATCTCGCAAGAAAAGAAATCAACTTACAAATACAGTTCGAAGAAAATATAACTCTTTGTTTCTTTTCTCCTGAGACTATTAGTTTTTCTTATATATTATATTATGTACATATAAAAATTATATAATTCTATTATTTTTCAAACTTATAGCTACATAATCAACTGGAGCTAAACAATATTACAATATTAAAAATTACATTTGTACTTGTTCTTTCAGATAATGGACATGTATAAAAATGAAGAGATGGAATATGAACTCGGACCAAAAAAAGAGTTCTACGCGTAACGCTGCACTAGGTGGTTAACAAAAAACAACAAATTTTTTTCTAGAAGTAAATCATTATCAATAAACGTTGGATTATAACGTAATGGGATCAAGTTTCATCGGTACACAATAAAAATGCGTACTTTTTACGATGCGCAACGCGAGGAGCTACACCAGTCGAAGTACCTAGGAACACTTACATTCGTTCGTCGTACTATTTTTTATAAAACTTTCTTTCCTCGATTCCAGTGAAGAAGAAAAATATAGGAAAGTAAATAAAAAAATATATACTTATACATAAATAAAGTCGTTTATGCAAGCGAGTTAAACTGGAGGGCTCTAAAAATAGTCATATTAAAGTGATCTAGTCAAGTGTTATTTTCTCAGATGAAGTCGTACGTAAATTAGTTTTAGGAAATTGATTATATATATGCATATATATATAAAACAGTTCACATCTCAATCGCCTTATCGTCGATAACAGCGTATTTTTCTCGATTTTTTATCGTATTGTCGATTGTCTCGACGTGTATCTTATACAAATTTCATGCTTGCGGAATCGCGCGAGACAAGCAAGTGAGAGAGAAAGCGAGCGGAAGTTGATTTTTCATGTGCTCGCGCGACTGTTTGGATAACTATAGAGTCTAAACGAATTTAGAATATTATAGTCTATTGAATTGTTTTCCACCGAGTATTTACTATTTGAACTTTTAAACCTATGGTTAACTGAATATTGATCATCCTGTAATTAGAGATATGAGCACATTTTGTTTTGGCGAGTGGGCATTTATTATTTTTATATATTTTTCTAAATTAAAGCGATCATACGATTTAAGATTAATTTTGTTTTTATATATAATATGTACAAAAGTAAAATGAAAGAATAGTTTAATTGCAGGTGTTTTTAGTTATTATCATTAAAATATTATGAAATATTATGTTTCTATAAAAAGTATTATTTTATGATCAACAATAAACAATTACATATATGAAACAAACTTTTGATTAAATATTATAATATATTTTCTACAAATTCAATGGTATGAACTGAATGTAATAAAATAATATAAAACAATATATTTCTATTGGATACTAATTTAAAAGATGTTGAAAACAAAAAGCAAAGTCTAGAATATAGACAAACTGTGCCCATGTCTACCATTATAATTGATGTAAGTGAAACGTCTATAGTAACTTTTAATAGGAAAGTTTTAGCCTGACAAATGCCAAACATTTCAAATAAAATATAAAGAAAGTAGCATTTGTTCAATCGTAAAACTTTAACCGTATATAATATCCTTTGAAAATGTCAATATTCAAACTTAAAAACGTAAAATATACTACCCATCTATGTAGTATCCCATAAACCACGAGATTTTAGTATCAAAGATGGATACTTTTGTGTACTGATAGACACTTTCTTATGTTTCTTCTGTTATATTTTTACGAAGACTAATTGTCTTATAAATAAATTTAAAAACGTGTAACGTGTAGTTAATCCTTTATAGAAAAATATTAAATTTATGTTTTTAAGAATCTTAAGATTGTGATTACAAATAAATCAAATTTAAAAAACTGTACAAGAAGATTTCGTAAAAGTTGATTGTGAGTATTTAAAGTCTCGCTCGTTGAACCGTGTCAAAAGTTTTTATATGTTATTTATTCAATGATATAAGTAAAAATAATTAGAATTGACACTTTTTTACTATGATAATAACCGTCAATCATTTATATCGATTTTCCGATTCTGACCTTAATTTCGTGGCTTGCTGTTTTCTGTTATTATGAATGCAATGTATCTTTTAAATTTCTGAAATCTTTTGTTCTTTAATATAAAAATAATTAGCATTTAAAAATAAAAAACTACTCTTATAAGAAATGTATAGAGTTTCACCTACTGAAAGGATTCAATGAATTCAGCTAAATTACAGTTACATGATGTAAATAAGTTCTTTAACGAGGGTACATGCTAATTAGTGTTAAAAAGTAAAATATTTCATCTGTAATTATTTTGTCCTGTGCATCATCAGATCGTTCAAGTCTGTATATTTGTGTGAAATAGAGCGCATTGAAGTGAGCTGCAATGAAAAATAAAAAGTGATGGTTAAGGATATGGTTGTGTTCATTTCATTATTTCTATCCTTATGCGTATTCCATTCAGAAAGAACAATTTTATTATTTACAAAATCGGTACTTCTGATTTTCAATAAATCTTTCTTATTGGCTTTTTACCTTTTATAAACGAAAATCAATAAAAAGTGTGTATATAATTTAAATATTGGTAAAGTATTGCTATCGTACTAGTTTTCATGAAACACATTTCATTGTATGGGGATGAAAGACCAATATAGAATTACATACCAACATTTTGTATTTTTCGTTATTTATTTTTGACTTTGTTTTCTACCAATTTTTTGTCATCTACTGTTCTTTAACTCGTTTTGAACAACGAATGTCTGCAATAATTTTAAGAAACCAATTTCAATAACGTTAAATTCGATGTAGGAATCTCTAATTGGATACACTAGCCCCTTACACTAACTAGCTTTTTTACTTTCTAAATAAATAAAAAATTTAATTAATATTATTTGAAAAATTTATTAATATCATTTTGAAAAATGTACGTATATTTAATCTTAATAAATATATAGTTTATACTTACAAGTTGACGCACATGATGTATTGTATTAATGATACTCGTGCTCGTAATTATTGTCGTAATAATTTAAATGTTGTGATGTTGGTGATTCGTAGTGTCGAATTTCATATGGAACTAAAAAGACATTGTCATAATTTAGTAATCTTTTTGTAGTCGTATTAATATTTATGTTTAGTACTTTCGCGAGGTATCTCGCTAAGTATTGTCTAATCCTAGCCAAACGTTTAAGTGTGTGAACAGTATGTCCGAGTTCGTTTTCATTTGATTGGGATTTTTACGGCTGACTATTTTACAGCGTAGTATATTGAAAAATTATGTTTATCTTTTTGTAAATTACATAAATAATATGAACAAACTAATTAGTAAACCCATTTTCGGTAAGGTATGATCATTATATAACTAAATATTTATATAATAATATTTAGTAGTGTGAAATAGTGAGGGCCAAGGCTACAGTCATTTTGATGACGGGAGAGCGGCAGCTAGACCAAGTGAAATACTTGCTGCAGAGTGTGAATACCTAAATATGACTTGTATTTGTTCAGATTAACATTAAATAAATATCTTATTTTATTGGTAGCTATTTATCTCTGCCGACTACTCGAATATATTAGTTTCACATCTCTTTCATTAAAAAATATGTCTCAGCGGCCTATAAATTTTGTTAATGAAGTATTATTGTAGGCTCTGATGACTAAACATAGATGAGAGTGATAATAAATGAGAAAGTTTCAATGTAGAGAAAAACGCTAGAACTTTTTAGAAAACAACTTGTCTTCTGTCGAATAGTTAGCTAAGATTAAATTAGTTTAACTATAAACCTTTCAGATATAATCTTTGGCTTCATTTAACTAAATTTATTTTCTACGTGTTTAAAATAATAGACGAAATATTACCTTGTTTCAAAGTAACATACTGTACATTTTCATGAATATCTTTTGCAGAAGGAACTTGATGGTGATCTGCAAGTAAATTAATAAGAAAATAGCGACAAATTAATAAATTATTTAGAATAACAGTGAGAATGTTAATAACGTCCTTATTTTATTCGAAAATTGCAATCAATAAAACTTATCGTCATTTCAAGTATATAAGACCACAACGAGTGCACACCCTGTAGTAAACGGATTTTTGGGAGTCGATTTCCGGTATCTAAAAATAATTTCCTTTCAAAATCATTTCTCTTCTCTTGATTGTTACTTTGCAAGTACTTATGTATAATACGAAAACGAGCAAATAAAATTATCAAAGTTGTTTTGTTAAAAAATATTAATTTTTTAGGAAATAATACACAATCATAAATGGCGTGAGAAAATGGTTTCAAATGTGACCCATTAAATCGTTTCAGAAGAATGCAATTTTTTCAACCATTTTCTCATGCTATCTTTGATGGCTCCTATTTTTCTAAAAAATTATCTTTTTTGAACGAAGGAAACCTTAAATTAATGGCGAAATAGAGCATATTTGAGATTAGATTGCCCGTATCTCAAGAAAGAGGGCCTATAGGATGAAGTTAGAAACATTGGGTTTCATTTTTAGATACAAGAAATCGATTCTCAAAGCTCAGTTAAAATCAATTACTTCCCGGAAGACGCGCACTCTCCTTGTTAAAGGGAAAGCTCTTAAGTGATTAATTAAGAGTTGTCCCTGTACTAATAAATACGTAGAAGTAGTGTAATATGAGTTTGGACAGACGTTTATGTTCAATCAACGTTTTTATAACTTTCTCATTTAATAACCTGATCAATTTTTTTTTAATTTCATAGTTTTTTTATTGTTTAATCGATAATGCTTATTTTGTAGTTTTATGGGTTGCAATTTCACAAATAATTAAGTTTACACTCTGCTAACATTCTCCTGTAATAAATCAGTCAGAATAGTTGCGGTAAAGTAGAAGGAATAGAAGTTTAAATAGAATTATTTACCTGGTTCGTAGGAAATATACGGTTGAATGCTTTCATGGTCTTCAGTTACTGTAGCTGTACTTAAAGAAGAAACATCGGGATGATCTGAAAATTGAATTATTTTTTTTATTAATTAATATTAACTGTGAAATTTTTTATGAAGAAACAAAAAGTTTACCTTGTTTAACTATAATGTATTGCTCAAGACCTTCGTGACTATCTTCAGAATAATTATTCTCTATCGAAGGAATCTCATGATGTTCTGGAATTCAATAAGAATAAAATTCTATGTTATGTATATATACAATATCCGCGATGCATCAGCGAAATTTAAATAAAATTTGTGCTATATTTAGAAAGAACCCCAAGAATCTTGTATCACTAATTCTCAAGTACTTTAAAAATTCAATGGAAGTATAAACATTACGCCAGACTATGGGAAGTTTGCGCGTAGAGCTTCTAGCGCCTGCCATACAATAGGTGGCAAGCAGACTTTCCCATAGCTTAACATTATTTCTATGTTTGTATTCAGATTTTTACGACTAAACAAATATTCAACAGGTGAAAAGGTATTCAAAATAATATTCCCTTTTAAAATGGCACATTGTTTTTGGGAAGTTACATCATTCTATGGTTAATAAAATTTTTTGAACGTCTTGAGAGAGAAGTGAATGTTGTACGTTTTACTTGAAAGAATATTAATTGTTGTAAGGAGATGTTTTGAAAAAACTGTTGTATTAATTTTCGAAAGAAGATAATAATGACCGATTGTGGATACTTGTAAATAGGTTACGATTATGTTAAGAAAAAGTATTTCTTAATATATAGCTAGTGCTACTTTTGAATAAATTGAATTTGTAATATTGAAAAACATTTGTTTATCTCTCCACTTTCGGTGCCAAAAGTAATCCAACGCATTGCGTACGCACCATCGCGCAGGGCGTAATGTGGCTCTTTATGATGCACAATCACATGGTCCTGTCGCTCAAAGTCGTGATCGTGATCACCGGCGGGTACCGGCACCGACCCATGACTCTCTATCTGGACGTTCTGGTAGCTGGTCGCCCCGTAGCCATGGTGCACCGAGTGGAAGTTCGGGAAGGGATCGATGCCCCGGGGTATCCTGGCTGCCTGGCATAGCGCCGCCGTAGCCGCGAGACATAGCTGCAAATCGCGCGCAAACGTCAGTGTGTATACACATAACTTTCGCAATGGATGTGTAGTGTGTGTGTGTATGTGTGAGAGAGAGGTGGCAGTCCGTAAAAGAAAGATAGGGATCTCGTTAGCCCGCGCGATGCCTTTAAGGGGGAGCGGTTAATTATTTCTCGGCGGTTGCTGGGAGTTTTAATTAAGCTGTTGAAATAATCGCGCGCCGGAGGTATTCGACAATGGCGTTAATTTACATGAGCTGATGGAATTGCAGAGACCGACGAGATGTGGTTCAATGCAACTTTTTCTTCTTTTCTTCAATTACGCAAACACTAAACATTTTTTTATTTGATATTAGTACAATACAACTTTGCCATATAATGAAATTAAATTCAGTTTAGATATATTTTAACCGTACGGACGTTTTTATTTTCAAAAAATTTGTGGAAATGGAGAAAAATCGAAAATTTGTCTTTCACTTTAGCATATTTTAATGGTAAATATAAGTATCGCGTTATTGTGTTCGAAATTTAAATGAACCATCCTTGTATGAAGTATAAAAAAAGCATTAAAAGTTAATCTTGCAGAGACACTATACGGGGCTCGTAAAAGTTGTATCGAACTCGGACGCACTGGATGCACAATTGAAATACTCACTAGCAGTCTCATATCGCACGTCTGTTCACTATACACCTTCTTACCGTCGAACTTTGCACACCCACAACAACTGAACGGGGCGTTCCCGAGATCAGCGGTTATATAGCCTACTGCTCGAGATCCTTTCGTCACGTCCTGGGAAAACTACGCGGAGGAGATACACGCCTGGCAGAGATTCTTCTCTCCCAACAATCGCGTATTACACGACGCGCGCATATATTTTGTACACAGGCGGACCGCGGCGTAGGTCTTCTTGCCTGCGATGTGCGCATGATGGGAAAGGATTGCCAGGCGTGTATCCTTCTCGCCGTTTTTGCGCAAGTACGCGGGGCAGTTGCCGGAGAGGTGAAACAAATTGCTCGACAGCTAAATTGTCGCGTCGATTGGATTATATTCAGGGGTGCGCGGCGGGAGGAGAGGAGGTGAGTGAGCGTCGTGCGCTGTTTATGTAAGCCACGTGTGAACGTGGAACGTATATAGCATCGGCAGTGGAATCCGAGTGAATTTTTAAATGCCCCGCTGTGAATGATGAGAGAAATGGAAGGAGCTGAGTGGGGCGAGAGATACATCCAGGTTTAGGAATAATAAATGTTTTCCGGGTGTTAGGCGTAACTAGAGTGCCGAGGCGTATTTTAGTGAATGTTATGGAAAAATATGCTTCCACCAAATATTTTTAGGAAACTTTTCGGCATTTTTATAAGGATTTCCCACAACGAAAATGTAAATACGCTATTTTGTTATGAAGAAGACTTGGGTGTTACGAATAATTAGGGTGCGCACATCTTTGTTTTATAACAGTGAAAGTCAAAGGATTGCATTAATTGGCCATGGCATGAAAATGGCCCATTATAATATCAAATTTTGTAATCGTGAGATTTTAGACTATGTGGCGTAGTTGTATTTTGAAACGAAACAAAAATAATGAAAATTTGCCAACAAAAATATTTATGTGGCATATCTTAGCTTCATTGGTAAAATCTATGAAACTCAATAAAAATGAAATTAAATCGACTAGTTTGCTTAATGAAGAAGTTTTTAAAATGATGACTCAAGTCTCAGATGCTGGTTTTCTATGATCTTGTTTGTAAGTTTTCTACCAAATATTATGTGAAAACTTTCTCACTTAAATTTCAAGTCGTTTTGTTTTCTATATAATGTCGCCCTCAGGACCTCTTGTATTAAAACTAGATGCTGAATATATAAAAAATTTGATTAATTATCTTCTTAATTTGCATAAATTGATGTATGTATATTACATAAAAATAAGATGTTAAATAAAAGAACACATTTAAGAAATTATACAAATACTTTTATTAATCCTATGCTTGTAGGCTAATATACATCAGGCTGGTATACAGTATGACAAGAACTCGTACACAGTTAGCAACAAATCGCCAGAAGGATTAATTACATCATTGGGACATCGATCGTGGAAATACTCAGTTCAGCATTCCGTATCGATGTCCAGTTTTTGGAATGCACAAACCTTTTTTACTTGTTCTTGGTGTTTTATCCCTTTCTCTTGACTACGTTTTAAACGAAATACAATATAATGAGGATATTACTTTCGTAGCTCCATGTTTATTTTATCAAAATATGTTAGCCAAGATTCGAGTTTTTACATTTTTTACGTGACTTTAATTACGCATTAAGTATAAGAAAAGAAATTTCTATCTGTGACTATATTTGTAACGATAAATTATTGTTACAAAAAACTACATTTATTGCGGTGGATACAAAATTCCGTAAATTCATTAAATTACTACTATATTGATTGGACGACGTTAATGTATCACCATTGGATAACGGTCTTTAAATTTATTAATTTTATCTTAAAAATATACGTTAAATTTTTGAAAAATAAGATTATAACCTCTACTGATGAACGAAATCACTAATTGCAAAAAACAGTCACGTTTTTAAATTTTTTTTTACTAGTGGCAAATTTCTTTTGGATAATGAGAAATCGGTTTATGGTAAATAGGTTGATGGTAGGAGGGTTGATGATAGGCGGGCTGATGGTAGGAAGGCTGATGATATACAGGCTGAGGATGATGATAGGCTGGCTTGACCACCTTCACGATCTCAGGCTGCTGATGATGCTGATGCTGAGGTGAGTACACTATCCCGGTAGAATGTTGGTGCTGATAGGGTGGACAGTCCGGTTTCACTACTACCGCTGGCTTGATAAGATTCTGATGGTAATTTGGCACGTGGTAGCTGGGCTTGTGATACTGGGGTGCATAGGAATGTTGAGGTTTTTGAATGACAACTTTAGGCTGATAGTGCTGGTAACTGGATTGATAACTCGGCTTGTTCCAGCCATAGTTACTGTGGCCGTAATTGTTCCAGCCACTGTTGCTCTGGCCATAATTGCTCCAGATATTGTTGCTGTGGCCATAATTGTTGTTGTAGCCATAGCTATGACCATAACTTTGAGATGGATAGTGGGACTAAAAAAGAATACGTTTTATTAATTTACTAACTATTTTGACAGGATACTTATCACATAAAAATTAGAGACTTCAAAGTTTCTTTTTTTAAATAAGTTATCTTTCACTTATCTTTCAATTTAGATAAAAATATTCGAATTGATTATTTTTAATTCATGTTCTCATTAATTATTTTGTATCTCTGACAGATTGGAAGTAGCTGATTATGATTTAAGAAAGAATTATATAGAGATTTGAAGAACTATTGATCGCAATTGTATTGTTCAAGGTAATAAAGTCCGAAAAGTAAGTCGAAAATACTTGATTTTTGCTACGCCACAAGAAATTTTAGAGCTCTTTTTATAAGATTACTTTTTCTCCAAATATAATTATGCCGAATCACAGAAATGTAATAATCATGAAATTTATAAATACCGATTGGTGGTAAGAAGGGACGTGCGGCTTTACAACAGCGACTGCCGGCTTGTGCGCGTAACTCGGCTGGTGTACGTACGAAACCTTGGGGTAGTGCGGCATATGATACCCATAGCCGCTGTGTTGGTGTTGATAAGGCGGGCAGGGTGTCGAGCCGTATCCGTGATGCGGGTAGGAGTCCCTTTTTTCCTTGATCATAGTCGAGTCTACGTTCGCTGCTCCGTCCATTTTCTCCGACATCATAGCCTTTGTCATACCCACTTTTACCACCGTCTCCGAGTATGCACTCGACAGGCAGAGGAGTAGGATTACCTGCAAATAACCAATTAGTAGTTTTAATTGGAAGAGATAAATGAAGACAAATATAGTAAGTTATAATTGGATTATCGATAATTGGATTATCGTTGAATCAGTTTACTTTCATAATTCATTTTACAGAAATGAAATTAGCAACCAATAGTCTAATAAAGTGAGAATCCCATGTCCGATACACTTGCTTATATCTGCATAAACTCTTCTTCATGCAAAGTGAGAAAGAGAAAATACATTTTTTTGTTGTTTTGAGAACCAGAATATGCTATGTCAATTTTGTCTTTTTTTTCCAATAATATAATTTACAGATCTTTCCTTATTTCAAATCTTTCGTACGTTAAATTTTCTTATATTCCGAAGTAATGTAAATATAAATTCTAAGCAGAATGATAATCTCATTTTCACGTACACGCGGCGTACATTAGTCTAGTCGGATTTTCTGACCATTCGGAAACACGTGGGACTTTAAAACGTGCTCTGCAGTCCCTTGCCGAGCATTTAATATACCATTCCATTTGAAATCCGTAAACGTAAAGATTTTAAAGGCTGCGATATATCGGCAAAGCTCGTATTCCCGCGTACTTTAGAGTTCTTTCCCGGAAAAAAGGTCGCGCGAGCTTTGCTGCAAAGCAAACGTTAAATACCACTTACGAGCGACTTAGCCATGATTAAAAATTCCCTTTCGTCGCTGCCGACGAGCTCCGGATGGACGAAATATTACTCTGCGGCGAAAAGCGCAAGCAGAAAGACGGCAAAGAGCGACGGGGACGGGCCTAGCCGCGTCGACACACAAGCCCGGGCGAAAACTAGAGGCGCGGCTTACGCGCCACCAGGTTTTATAAACTTTTGCCCTAGATGCGGATCACTAGGGGGGAGCTGGACAGATAGATAGAGCTAGAGGGAGAGAGAGAGGAGAGAAGGTCCCTGCGTGCGTTTTTCTCCTTAAGTAAGCGGCGTTAAGGCAAAAAAGCGGCGCAAACATTCGACCGAATGAGATTCCCTTAAGCGGTGCAAAAAGCGACAGCGGCAGGTAGTTGGCATTGCGCGCGTAGACGTGATGCAATGCTCGAGTCTCGCCCAGATATTTCCTGAATAAACGCTACGGCTGCGCGGACCTGCAGGGTATCACCGAGCGACGGACGACAGGCTCATATTATATTCCTCTTTGCGCGAGCTTCGCAGCAGCAGAGAGCCAGCGCGGATCTCTGCTGTAACGAGACATGTTCATCTCATTCGTTTACTTAGTCATTTCAAAATTACTTTAGCGACTTTGCCGGACCGTTTACTAAGGGGCTTCTCAAAATTCATGACAACGGATAAGACGAGTCAAAGTTAATGTATCCTGTACCAAGATGTCAAGCAGTTCTAACTTGATAACTGAGCAAAAATTATATCTTATTTATAAACATTTTACCTCTAAAAATTGTTAATTTAATTAAACTAGTCCAGTTCGCTCAAGAAAGAGTAAAGTGCTTTGGCTCTTAGCGGTTTTGAACTTTATAGTCAATATACGCAGGGAGTACCCTACAATTACTATACAATTACAATTTAAAAAAAAATTCTCATTTAAATTCTCTTTCACCTCAGAAATTTTCATTCTAAACGTATGTGATAAATGTGACATAAAAAATTATTGCTGTAATCGACTGTCGTCCCCAGGCCTTAGCAACATGCCAACGCTATAGCGGTCGGCTCGCAGCTTTGCAGTTGTTTATACGCGCCAACTCGTTGGTATAGCTTAATAGGCTTGTAATCACTTCAGGAATACCGAATGGAATCGAAGCGGACGTACGATGCTCTGGATTTGGTAGTGAATGCTGTCGCAAAACATCAAATCGCACACTTGTCGCCTCTAGATCTTGAAGGGATAATTACTCCTAGAAGCTAATACCGTTTTATCGTTGCGAAACACAAAAGCTATCGGATTTATTTTCCGCAATTATAAAATGACCCAATAAATTAATTTGCAGATTAATTGATTGTTTTATCTGAATGTAAAACACCTTTTATAAATTAATTAATAACTCTACTTGATTGAGAAGTCAATTTTTCTAGTCTCACTGGTGCGGAAAATTCGATTTTCTGTGCTCGGACAATGGCACATTATACACGTGTTTAATTAAATTTGAGTTTAATCGAATTGAAAATTAGAATTATTGCATATACGTGTATGGCTATACTGTATTGGAAATTCATGTCCCTGATGTATTGGTCATATAGCGCTACAGCAATTGCAAGGCTGGATATTGACGCTATTTGCATTGTCTGTTATTAACAATGTTTTAATTGCCAATTATTTGCTCCTAACTTAAGAAAAAAACAAAATTTAAAGCCTATTTGAATCCCGAAAAATCTTGAACCACCGTTTAAAAGCCGATTTTTTTTTGTATTATAATAAGCATCTCCGAACAGATTACTTGACGAATCCGCATTTGATACTCGATGGCTTGGTAAAAATGATCCATCTGTACACTATATTTGTGAAAACAAACTGATGTTTTTTTCTTGAAATTTTGTGTTTCAGATACACCTCCCTGCCTCTTTACCTCACCGTCACCTTCACCATCATCCTCACCGCCATCGGACCGCTCCTAATCCAACTTGTTCTTTTCCTTTTTATTGAGATGTAACTATTTGTTTTAGTACAATGAAATTTTTTATTTAGAAACCGTAATTTATTTTCTTTGTAAAATCGAATTTCTTATACTCGTTAGAAAATAGTACATTGGTAAGACTAGTGTGCACTTGATTCTTGATGACTGCACATGTTCCATATAAACTGAGAATTTATTATTTGAGTTGAAAAGGAAATTCCTTTTGTGAAAATCTTTTATCTATCTATAGGGTAAGACCCCCTATTTGTGTGCCTGAACCTATTTGTGTGCTCTTCATTGAAATACATGTAAAGCACACAAT
>UXGD01004960.1:0-15665 GCA_900474315.1 Torymus auratus
AATATTGTATCGATTATTGTCTTGAATTTTGAGACAAGACAATACAATATCAAGATTAATCTTGCTATATCGTGCAGACTTACCCGAATTAGTAGTTGGTATACTTTATAGCACTTTCACGGAGTTACTCAATGGTTTATTGTAACTTTTGTAGAAGGTATAATAACTGTTTCTATGCACTAACGTTTTTTTAAATAAAAGATTGCCTATGTTTATTACCCGCGAACGAAAGATTTACCAGAACCCGGTAATAATGCAGTCACAAAACAAGAGCTTATCCGCAATAAAATTGAGGTTAATGCTCGAAAAATGTGTATGATTTTTCAAGCTCATTATATAAACTGATTTTCTTTGAAGCGCACCCATAGGGCTTACGTATATACGTCAAAGCTCGTACATACATGGGCTAAGCCTTTGAGGTAGAAGCCTGTTATTTTACCTTCGATTTATGCGAAAATTTATTTCTCTAAGCCCGTTCCGACACGGCTGTAATTTAATAACAGTATAGCGATATTATGCGTCAATAATACAATATGTCAATGTAAAGGGTTCAATCGGAATTATAGAAAATTGAAATACAAATAATATTATAATTTTGGTGTATAATAATTTTGGAAACATTATAATCAAAGTATTTGATAATATTGTGAGTAAATATAGATTTTCCATAAATTTATGTATAAACATTTAAAAATGCACTTTTTAATATTCACGCGTCAACTCATCGTTTTTCTTGATACAGACAAAACAAAATTTAACATTTATTATATCCTCCCGACACCCAACAATTAATCACACCTATCAAACTTGTTGTATCGGAACTTCTTACCCTGGAACAACGCGACACGGTCTCAGCATCACCCCGCCACCGGCGATTATTCAAACGAGCGATTTATAACGACACATCACATCACTCCCCGCTATTTTCATTTTAAATTTCTCGCTGCCCCGAACTAATCGAGCGTACCTATATCGTCTAGACCCTTTTCTCATATCCTGCATACAAGTATCGCCGACAAGAAAAATTATGCCCCAACTGCAGCAGTCGCTCGTTCGCTACGTCATTTTTCATGTTTTCTCTCTGAGTGGACGATATAATACGTATGTGTGTGTGCATGCGGGTTCGAGATGATCGTTAGTTGGCGAGGGGACATTATATTCGACACTGTCGTATAGGATGAAATTTTGTGAGACGAGGCGATGGCGACGATATTGTGATCGATTTTTACGACAGGAGGTTGGGGGAGAGAAGAAGCATCGGGAGAGTAATTCGGTAGATTGATCCTGGGAGGATAGCGGTAAAGTTGCATCGAGTCAATATATATGAGTAAGATGTTGTAATGGGAGAAAAAGATGGGACAAGGTAGAGATAGGATGATCAATAAGGGTTCTTTTTTTTGTAATTTATTGTACGTTTTTGGGCTATTATGATTATATAATTTCATTATAATATATTACATAATTTAAGAAGAAATGATTATTAATAAGTTAGTTTTCTGAGTCATTAATAAGGGATGGCTATATTCAACCAGACGATACTGTTTTAATTATACGTTTTAATATTACTCCCAGAAATTAATAACTTTGATGTAGGCCGATGATATAAATTCAATTTATTAATAGCCAAACATCCGAAAGTTTCTCAATAAAATTATTGACAAAATGAATTAAATTAGGTTATAGAGATGATCGATAACGGCTAACTATAAATACTCTTCTCCAACGTAATACACAAATAGCACTTATTTAACGAAAATCAATTGATGAATTCCAGCATTGTCCCAATCTATTTAGCTTCAGCAAAGGGTCAACAGATTTCAATTAGATAAAGTCCACCATTTAACTTTCCGATCTTGTCACACGACACCCGTACATTCAATTCCGCACTCCCAAAGATTGCTATCCTCTCATATACTTACTCAAGTCCAACGAATCTGCATGACAAAAAATTTTTTAACTTTCCAATACACCCGCGCGTCCGTAAAAACACGGCATATATCTCACGACAGCAGTGAGACCGCGCATTACGATATACACGCGGCGCCTGCGCGCATTAAATTCATTCAGACGGAGCCGTAAAGAAACCTTTACGGGCCAATAAAAGTGCGCGTTGTGACAAAGCCCTGTCCGTGTAAGCCGCGAGTAAGCGATATCGCGGCCGCGGCAAGACGTGTGTCGCGATAATGCGATAAACGGCGTAACGCATTTGTTTTATTGAAGCTCGGCGCGCGTTGCGGTGTACACATACGTCAGGTGTATGTGCGTGTGTGGAGGCAGTGGTGGAGAGTTAATGAGAAGGAGATTCGTATCGGGGTAGGGGGACGAGGGTGTGATTTGGTAGGGAAATAAAGGTTTGGAGATGTAGAAGGGGATTCGGAGTGATGGTTTTGGTGTAGGTGAAAAAAGAGTTGTGGAATAGAGAACAGTTTAGAGTATTATTGATGAACATCAATATTAGCTATAAATGTATGTGAAATTTATTTTTGTCGATTTTGAAAATATATTTTGTCCAGTTTTTATGTCGATGGGGTAAATTTGTCTTTTGAAATTTTTTCTAATATAGGTTTATATTCACAATTCATATTCATACAAGTCTTTATATCTTATGAAATGCATGATTTTTCATCCAAAAGTATTGAATATATTTTTTTTAGATTCAAGTTTCATTGTACAAGATCATTTTATAGTTTCAAAACGTTAATATAAACTCGCTAATCACATTATCGTCAACGACCTAGCTAAACAAAAACCGTCACACACGTGTTCCACTCGACACGCAAGAATAATTTATTATAATACTTCGCTTACGAAATGACTTCAAGTTTGCACGAACTCACGCGACCAAAGCACACACACACACACATTAATACTCTAAAAAGCATTTCCCCAGTGAAAAACAACTTTCTTCTAAAGTCCATTCGTAAGACAAATTACCCCGTCAACGCAAACTTTTCGCGCAAAATGCATAGCCGCCCTCTCTCTCTCCCTCTGGAATTCTTCTGCAGCGCGTCACGAAGACACCGCTCGAGAAAAGAGCTAGCCAACGCGTATATATATACACTTCTACAATGCGAGAAACATTGGCCCGTGCTATATGTGAAGGCAAGTGCTAACCGGATTAAAACGGGAGAGAGAGATGCCCGACTTTGTAGATCTTCACCGGAGCGAGCGCCTGAGTCAATTAAGGCGGCTTTGAAACGCGCGTATTGAGATCGAACAGCGAGTATAGGCCGCGAAAAGCTGGACGGAGAAAGAGTTATTTCGAGGAGGAGGTGGAGAAACTTCTGTGCTGCGCTTCTGGATGGACGGTTTAGTTGTTTATGTATCTAAGCTGTTGATGTTTGATTCGAAGACGGTAACGTGTATGCGTCTGTAAGGTTTAGTGGTAAAAAGTGTATGAAATGGAGATTTATGGGTAATTAAGTGATAGAAAATGTTCATGGCGTTTTGTACGGGAAAGTGCTAAGAAAAGTTATATTAACGAGCTCCTTTTCTAGTAAAAATAAAAAATGTTAGAAAATGTAAGAAACACATTGTAGGAAATCGTGAGAAATCGTATTTAAATATTGGATGTCGAATATTTTTTATGTTCTCTCTTTTATTTATATTTTCTTAGACTGCTTAGATCTGCTTCCTAGACCTAAAACTCAGTTCTTCACATTTGATTCTTTTGTAGGAGACTTTTAAACTATTTTTATAGTTTATAAGTAGTCACATAATTTATTGTTGTAAATACGCGTTCGCGCCTCCTAGGCCTAAAATTCTGTTCTTCGTATGTATGTAATCGTATGTATTCATCTGATATATCCAGCAAAGTATTATTTATTTCGTAAATACATCAATGCATATTGGGCATAAAACTCTTATAAACTTGTGTCACTTCTAAAAACACCGTCTAAACTAATATTTTCAATTCACGGCTACTTTCAAGTTTCATTGATTAGAGTTGAATAACTTTCATCCCAAATTATAGTAAATATGTAAAAAAATCACCAAGCTAGTCTACTATGGTTTATTACTGGGCGTATTTTTTTGTTCCCATGAGGATTCTGACAAGATCTAAGAATTATTTTGTTAGGAGCTTATTATTGCATTCGTAAAAATATATAAAAAAAGAATTCCAAATTAAGCATACCCTCTATCAGGAGTCTACGTAATCGTATTCAATACCGAGCAAGAGATTTTGTCTCTATTGAAAGGCAAACGCATACTTGAATAAATTATGAAAAAAGTCCTTGATCGACTTTCTCTCTAAAAATGTAGGTATGTGCCACACGTATATCAAACTCCAAATAAAAATCATCGAAGCATTTCATGTCCATATCCATTTGATGCATCTCTCCCTAATTGGCTTAATTGACAGCGTTACGTTAAAAATCACAGTTAACAAAAAATACCGAGTAATGAGTGTGTATTTCCTGCAGCGGAACAGCAACCGCGCCTGAAACGTTTGGCTCGAAGTTCGGCAGAGCTAACAAGGTGCTTTGCTAATTCGGCCGTGAGCGTGTGTGTGTATGTACACGTAGCGGAATCGGAATCCGGGCTCAGAGAGCTTCCTTATCACAATTTAACTTGGTTCGTTCAAGTTGCTGATAAATATTTTGTCGAACCAGGAATTAAATGTTTTTCTTAAGTTTGGTGAAACATGCTAGAGTAGAAAAAAACTTTATCTTACATGGACTGCGGAAAGTATTAGTTCATATATTATTAGAGTGTATTTAAGGCAAATATGAGGGCTGTTGTTTTGTTGTACCTTTATGTAAAAAGATTATCGTAATAGCATAATGAAAATTTAAAATCCATGAAATTTTATGAGAAAGTTTGGTAATTTTCAAAGGTAAATTATGCGAGTAAATGGATAATAAATAGAAGTAAGGGTACATAATTAATTCTTTTCTTTTAGCCGATACAATATATTGATAAAGATAAATAAGAAATATTTCCATATAGCAATAATTTCTTTAGTTATAACACAGTAGCCATTATCTAACAACAAAATTTTTAACTACAAGGGGTGTAACTTTTTATTGGGGCATGATTTCATCATCGATTTTTACATCATATTTTGCAATCTAACAGTAGAAAAACATTTTTTTCCGTTAAAATTCTATATTAAAAAAATCAATTTCTACACACGGAAAAAAGTAAATCTTACTGTTTTGCAAAAGTCAAATCAACTGGATAAGAAAAAAGTAGAAATTGCTTTAAAAAAACACCATAATTCACTTTTTTTTTAAGTTTCAAAGTAAAAACTACTGTTTATTTGAAATGCATATCAAAGCATAATTTCCCAGTCAACGTACCCACAACTATCGAAAATCAAACAAGAGTCGCAAACGAGCCATTCACACCGCGCGCTCCATTACAAATTTCGCGGGCGTTTTATTGTTCCCTCCTTCCCGCTTCCGCGCGCGGGAAATTCAAAGCAGCGAAACGAGAATAAACGAACGCGGAGCACGCGCCTGTTGCCGACTTTCGGGATTACAAGCCTCGAAAATCATAGACGTCGCGAGCGCGCGCTTTCATATTTCATTGCGCGTCGCGCGAGGGTGGCGCTGTGCCGGGGCTATAGATTTTGTAGCGTATCGGGGCTGTTTCGCGCTAAATTGCCGGGTTGGTTTCCAGATGCCAGGGCTTGTATACCGCGGAGAAGTTCGGTGATTTTCTCGACGCTCTGATTCGCGTTTGTTCCGGTTTTTCGTGATGACGGGGAGAGAGATGGAAATTTATGATACCACGGATGCGGAAATGAGAGACGGTGTCGAATACGCTATGTTTTAGTGCGATTGCGTGATTCTGAAATAATGCGGTTGGGTATTAGAGAATTTCTGAGATGTATTGATTTGACGGTAGAATATTTTAGTGGAAGTGGAACATGAATGTGAACAATTGTATTGAATTAAAAAACTTAATCTTTTTTAAATGTGTATTGTGAACCGGAAAGTAATTTCAGTTCATTGCTTGGGATATATCCAAGTTATACTCACATTACGAAATAAAAAAGGCAACACATTTTCAGAGTTGAACACGTATATTAATTATTCGCTGTTTTTCTCTGCCGTCATCATAATTTAAATTACTCTTATTTCAATAAAAGCGTTTAATTTTAATCTCCAACGTATCAATTGTATACCTGCAATATTTATATCTGGTTTTCAACAAAATTAAAAAGATTTTTCTCGCGTAAATCGTTAAATCATCACGCTTGTTTTCTTTGTATCAAAGAATAAATGTAAAATAAACAAGCAGTTCATCCAGATGGCAATACGAATAATTTCTGTTACGGTATGAGAGGAGTTGGTTATAAAAAAGTTGAGATCACTATTATTAATGTTTTCCATGGTGTATGCTTCATAAAATTCTTAGATGAGAGGCCATCGATGGCTCTCAATAAAAATTTTTATTACTTCTCGGAAAAGATATCGCATAAGCCCGTATTTTTTATGGGAGCCTGGGGGAAGCGACAAATGTCTTTTTTTAGTAAGAGGTAAAGTTTGTCGGCCCGAGTAATGGCCAGACCTTTAAAATGACAAAGAGAATAATTTTCAGTAATATTATTAAGAGAGAATTCAATTTGAATTCAATGAGCTTCCTTATAACCTCACTTGGATTTTGTTTCAAAATAAATGTAATTTCGAGGTGTATGTGTAAGAGAATAAAGTGAAATTCGACTTTACCGTTTGGAGAAAGAATTTTAATTAAACTGTGTAATTTAATTAAAAAATTCCGGGTTCAATTTTCTTTCAATTACTTTTATTACATCTGGAAAAAGAAAAAAAGGTTATTTAGATATTTTTGGAATTGTAATTAAAGTTAAGACACTATTGCACTGCAATATTTTCAGCTTTTTATAAACATAAAAAATAAATTAATGTAATTCTTATTTATAACTATCTTCTACAATGAGTTAGAAGTATACGTTACAAGTAAAAATAAAAGCTGTACAAATATATATCTAGTACTTGCAGAAAACTGAAATAGCTTACAGTATTTATAACTGGCAACTATTTTTAAACCTTCGTCTTGAAAGATGGCCACATTACACGGATAATTTAATTTTAAAATTAGAAAGTTTATTTTATTTCATCACTATAATATTTTGACTGCATGCATCAAATTCTACTTTTAAAAAGATTTAACTTTTATAATTTATCTTTGCTTGACGATTTTTCTAACTGTTTGAACCTTGCGCAGGCGCACTGGAGAGCTCCGCGTCTACCACTCGTAACCGTTAGGCGGTGCAAACAATCTCGCACGTGAAAAAACATTTTCCACGACATATCGACGCCCTATACGAAGAAAAGCACAACCCAGGCCGTTACGAACACTAGCACAACTCGCGGTGTGCGAACAAAAAAAAAGCACAACTCAGTCGCTCTTTACGTCCGAGTCGTACCTATCTGCGTCTGAGATTTTGAGCTGTGCTAGTCTTCGTCCAGCTCTGTGAGCAGTGCTTTTCTTCGTACGAGGCGAATGATATATTTGTACGATAGTAGGATAGAGGCGAGTTCTTATACCCTGGTGAAATTAGAATTATAGAACCGAACTAAACCTATGGGTAAAATCAACCTACTCTCATCGTCTTTAAATACACACCAAACACTTTTTAAGTCTTTCCCTGCCCTCTATACCCATCCTCTTACATTCTAAAAGCACTTGACACTCGAGGATAATCGAGGAAGCTCTGGAAGTGGCCCAATGGGGCTTTACGGTCCAGGCTGGTTCTAGCTCAGGGCCATCAGCCTACTCATCAAGATCCTCTATATGCTTAAGCAGCCCTCCGCTAAGCCATCAGCTACGTCATCTGTGAGGGAAGGACTGTCAGAGAACTTCATAGTTGTCTGGCACAGCATCAGCACGGAAGGCGACACAGCATAAACAGGGGTTTAGCTGATCATCTGAGAGCCAGGCGAGGAAGGTCGCGTACCTGCAAACCACATATCACTAATTAATAACAACACAAGAAAACATCACCATACGGAAGGAGAGTCAGCAGCTTTGGTTGTTGTTCACTCCCGCTTCTACCTCCAACAACAAGGAGTATCTTAAGCCCACCTATCAGAGAGGTTAGGAACGTAAATGGGCTCAGCAAAGCTGATCTCGTCACCGATGTTGCTGTTCTGACTAACTAACAGCCGACAGCTAAAGATATCTCAACGGGGCTAATAAAACAAGCTGAAAAATCCTGAGAAAAAATTTAAAAAACAATTCCGCATCAAATTACTAAAAGCCCTTCCTCGGAATACACTGGGCTAGCTTGCTACGTATCTACCATCCAACAATGACAACCATGAATTCAAAACACATCTCCAAGCTTCTATCCCATAAAAGACACCATAACTCTACAACCCCCCCCCCAGATGCAACAAAAAACATCGCACACTCAACCTCCAAATTCACCCCGCTACTGTCATATTCCCTCCGCATTACGATACCGTCACCCTCTCTCCTGGCTGCAATAAATTTTTCTCCGGCCTAGCAGCCCACCTACATACACCGGCGCGGGCGGCATCCCACCTCTGGCGATGCATCGGCTCGCGGTTTGTCGGTCGAATCTATAAAAAAAGAAAAGCATGGCCGAGCGAGCGAACGGATCGATACTGTGACATAGGCCGAGCGAGAGCTAGCGCGCGCTGCGAAATACACGTCAATCGATAAGACACACGAGCCTGACGTAAACGTGAGCAGCGGCCGCTGCACTTAAGGCTCCGCGCCGGGGCTTTTAGTCCTAAGGGAGAAAGAGATGAGGAGAAGGGGTGCGGGTGGAGGAGGAGGAGGTAATCTCGGGATGGAGAGGTATAGCGTGGACTTTTGGGATGCACTGCAGTGAGAGATGGAATTAGAGATGGGGAGAACGATGGCAGGATGGGTTGCTATTGAAATCGAGAGGGTGAATTTATGTGGAGGAAAGGGTACGTATTTGTGAATCCTTTATATATGTTTTTTTTGGAAGCTGAATGAAGAAAATTAAATTGGGTGCGATGCAAATTGTTGGGAAGTGATCACATGGACCCGAGATTTCTAGTCTCGTGCTCGAACCGTGGAGTTACCATCGTCATCGTATGTTGAGTGAATTACAGACTAGATATTCTTTGCTGGATCGTCTTCAGTATTATACGTTTTTGACCGTTGACGAAGACTTCAATCATAATAGATAGCGTCCGAAGCACATTCCGAAATATATATAGCGTCTTTAATTTAATTTAGTTATTAAAAATTAGTTCATTGTCATTGGTTTGTGTATTTAAATATCTTTTTCAATGATTTCGCTACGACAAATGTGCATTAATTAATATTGATTTATTTTTTATTTTTTGATGATAAAGTAATGAATAAGTCCGGTTTATTAACTCACTATCTTAACAATTATGATATTGTTAGACTTATGATTTAACTTTATAACTGTTCAAGAAAAATACTAAATATAATTAATGTTTATAATTTAATTACGAAGATTTGTACAATCGGCAGTTGTTCGAATGAATAACGGTTACGTGCATTTTAACCTACTCAATTAGTAAGCCAATATAGTAGCCACGTTCGATATAGTAAGCCAATATAGTAGCAACAAATAAAGAACTTCTGCTTTTTTAATGACGCATTATATAATCTTTTTAAAAAATAATTATTTATTTAAACCATTTCACCTTCTATTTCAACTCTGTCAGTTTTAGTTTTATTTTTAATATTTGTTCGAAACTAGAAAAATACGTATGTAATAGTCAGAGAGAAGAGTTGTATACTTCGTTTCAGATTAAAAATATTTCTCTCACATACGTATATTGAAAAAAAACGAATTGAATTTTGCATGCAGTAGTTATGTAAAAATAAAGTCTGGAATTTTTTTCAATAGATATGGATGCTTCATCCAAATTTTACTACTGTTCTATTTGCCGAAAATTTTGAAATAAAAGCTAACTGTATATTAGAAATAAATCTATATTTGCTAAATTAAAAACTTCGTTTAATATTTTTTATTTTAAAAGAAGTGCATACATAAAGTGTTATCTTATCTATCATTATAGTGCGGAATTACATAAATATAAACTGAAAAGAACAAACTTTATTTGTGTTAATAATTGTTCTTTGTATTACTATGAGTATTACTTTTTGTTTTTAAATCTTGTTATAAATCCATCCAAAACTACTATACTGTATTTTATCATCTTCAAGTGGTTAAGGTTGGAAAAGAAGCTATTAAATTGACTAGCCTTATCAAATAATCGTTAGCTGAACGTCTGCTATCTAGAATCAATAAGTCGCCAAGAGTTCACTTCAGACAGAGAAAGACAGACGAGCCATTAACTATTCTGAGCGTAATTAATAATCGAACACTTTTAATCGAATAAAAGATTTGAAACGAGGTCGTCGTTCCAGCGAATGCGATAGTACGAATTCAGAAACAAAAAGTTTTCCAATAATGCGAGAATATAAAATACGACAGATTATTTATTTTTAACTATCAGATACGGCCAGTAAGGAATGAACCTCTTTTTAACCATCCATTCATTTTTTATTTAGTAAATAATGAGTATAAGAAAAAAGTTTTCGCTGATTTGTAAGGCATATCCATACGTGAATAAATAATGAGGAAAAAGGTACTAAAGAAACATTCTCGTCGATCATACGATAACAAGATTCGGTGCAATTTACATATCTTCTTCGTATGAAGTAGCCTACATGAGATAATAGGTATCTAACTGTAGGAAATAATGAAAGATTTCTTAAAGTATTTACAGGAAAAATGGTATATTAGAGTGATAGTTAGCAAAGTAAAGACAAACACATTTGACGACGTTATTGACATTATAACGAAACCCAATCAACTGTATATGCAACTATTTTATAAGTATCATCTACGATTAAGCATGTTCTTGTAGTTTCTTTTTAATAACAAAAATTATTACGCAAATATAGTCATATATTCACAAGCTTAATTTTAATTAGAAATGATTATTAATAATACAGTGTACTTACTATTTTGAATTTAATTTTATTAATGAGAATGGTGCGTTCATTATTTCTGGTAATCGATTAATCATGTTATCATACAATATTCATTAATCATGAAATATTTATTTCAAAATAAAAATGATGTGATCTTAAAATTCAAGAATAATAGAAGTTTTACTTTCTTCTAAAAAAAGGTTTCTTTCTCAAATAGATATTATAAACGTCACTGAAATAAAAACTTTCAGAGTGACTTGTGTAAAAATAACTTTATATAAATTTTAAAACATTCGCAGCATTCGTAAGATGGAAACTTCGATCATATATTCAAGGCGTACTTTGAGATACTCTAAAAATTCACCCTTACCGTTCTATCAAAGGATGAATTTCGAGTTAGAAGTTAAAAGATATGTCGAATGCATTCATAACTTTTACATGATGTTAAAAAATGACTACTTTTTCAAATACATTTGAGAAACTTCAATACGATATTTTCGAAAAAATATTGTGCTCGAGGAGCGACATGTCATAACTCATCGAAGGACTTATATGCACCGTGTCAAGATAGATAGATCAGATCCTTATACGTAATGTCGAGACTTTTTGACCTTGAAGTTTATGATCCTATTTCAGGATTCAAAGCTATATAGTTTCTGCTCACGTCTATTTATCAAAGAATAAATCTATACATTCTGATTAGTAAAAAATGTTTTATCCAAATAAAACACGAAACAGAAAATGTATTTATAAAGTGACGTTCATTCAACTAAATTTTATTCAATGTGACGTTTTCATTATTCTCTTATATTGAAGTAGAGTTAAAAATTTGACCTACATTTTGAGCATGTTGCTCTTATGACAGAAGATGTTTAACCTTCATGTTTTTTGTATACTCTTCACTGATATATGGTCTATATGTCTTCTCCAAGGGATGAACTCGAAAGCCTCTAGGGAAAGCAGACAAAATCTTTAAAAAAATCAAATCTCTATATATCAAGTAGGCCTACTTCTAATGTATTTGAGAAGAAACAATGAAAAATAACCTTTGTAAAAGTTTTGTTATCTTCTTGTGTGTTATATAAAATATTAACTTTCACTGAAAACTTGTATGTGGTATTCCCTTAAAAGTCGTCACGAGTCTTCTCCATTTTTATTATACTAAAGAAAATAGCATTGGCTACAATATCCATTGTCTTGAAAACTGCTACAGAGTGCTTCACATTTTTCGACTGTTCGCAAATTTCGACCCTCTGGTCGAGATGGCTGTTCTATTCTGTGCTTCATGTCAAGAGTGGTGCATGTGAAAAGCCGGTTGCTACGCTCTTAATATTCGGGTGCTGCTCGTAGTTAGTACAGACATGTACCTTGTTCAGAAGATAAACATTTTACCTTGCACTTTTTGCTTTACTGTTACACAGCATTTTCTTGAGGATAAAAAGTTGTTGTAGAACATATCAATCGATCGAAAAAGAAAATAAAATAATTTTTTTAACTGATTACTTTTGAACACTTACCAAGAAAGTTTTTGATAATTTGTTTAAAATACGATTTTGAATATTTATTCACTTGTTTTAAATATTAGAAAAATTTACGGTATTTCTGACTTCTCAGAATGGAATTTCATATTGGAATTTCTCGAAGTGAAAGTGATTTGATTCGAGGGTTGGGGAGTCGCCTGTTTATCTAAGATCTTCTCGAGCGAATTGATTAAGTCACGCACGCGAAATGAAAGTGTGAATACTGAAAAGAAAAGCATACTTTTCGCCACATTTCGCATATTGAAGATAAAATATTACACTCTCTTTGCAATTTTTATCAAAAAGAATAACAAGTAATATCTTTTCAAAAAATATTCACTGAAGTTTATTCTTCGAATATAAAATTTTCATTCATTTTTGAACCATTGATTTTTTGCAAATCAACTAAATTACAAACATTTTAGCATATCAAAAAATGAAGTATATTTAATATACTTGTAATAAATTGCAAGATTTTTCAGGTATAATATTACCTCGCAAAAGGCATTCCAAATGCTGCTACCGAGAACTTTGGAAGAGACTCCATAATACAAAACGTGAAAAGCACATACCTCATGCACAGAAAAAACACCAAAAAACGCAGCTTCCGTCAACAAAGGAGAAACGAAAAAGCTCCAGCAAACTCCTCTCTCTCTCCCACTCTCTCTCCATCACTTTTCGAATTCGATGCACGCCCCGGAAACTCCTACTCTCTTACAACGCCCGAGCGGAGTCAATATTCATTCGAAATTTATGGACCGTCTAACTCCTCTGCAGCTAGTGCTGTATATATACACTCGGTCGCGTATAACACGCGGTTCTTACAATTTTCCCGTCATTTTTTCCAGCTCGCGTTTTTCTCCCTTCGATCATTTATTTCGGACAGAGGATTGTATAAAGAGGGGAGATATTGAAAGGAGTTCGTATAGGTGTTTTCATTTGTTTCTTTCCGGGCGTGAATGGAGGAGTGACGACGGCGCTGATGAAAGTGAGCTTTTGGAAGAGGAGAAAGGAAGTCGACTTCTTTTTCAAGGTGAGATTTTAGAGTGGATCCGCGGAATGATTTATGTTATTTGCTTACTCTGTGTTGTTACGTTTCATCAGCGCGAAATCTTTTCTATCCACTATTTGCACGTCTTTTTAGAAGCAAAGAGAATTGAAGGAGTAATCTCGAGAATTTTCTTCAAAAATTAGAACTTTAATTTTTCACGAAAGAAAGCTTTTCATTGATATGGTAATGCGATTTTAAACTTTTTGTTTGTTGCAAAAAATAGCAGGTAATAAAAATAATAATTTTTTTCATTTATTTGTGTATTAAAATTATGTTGTTTTATTGATTATAGAAAAAATGTTACCAATAATTCTTTCGATTATGTTCACATGCTTGTAATTCAAAGAATATACAAAACAGACACCCATACAAATAAATAGAAAATATTTGAAAGTATCGAATGCATACCGTCAACATGGGAATTCACGACCCAAATATTTCTTCCACCTCAGCAGACATCAGTCTCCTCTTGCCGATATAAAAATTAAATTCCGCTAATGTCGCGGTGGCCCTTAACTCGATATATATATACCACCAATTCCGTCGGATAACTCGTTTAATCGCGAAAATCGATACGCTCTGCGGGGACTTCGTATCTCTCTTCTCCTCTCTTCCATCCATCTATATCCGTCTTTTTCTGGGAAGCATATATAGGTGCGGTCAGACCGCGGATAAGATTAGCGGAAAAAAGTTTCTCGCCCTCTACGTCTCGTTGGGTTGTCATGACGAGAGAGAGAGGGCGAGCTCTTAATTTCATTTGGTTGATTGACCGAAGTGGAATGGATGTTGAAGCGATGCGTAATGTATATAAGTGGTGTGAGTGAGAGAGAACTTTTAAAGTAACTGCGGGAGAGGAGGTTACTCAAGGTTACAGCTGGGCGTTTAGAGCTGAGGGTAACGGACAGTTTGGAATGTTAGTAGTTTCGGAAATTTCAAGAAACGGCGGTTGTGCGATGTCTTGAGCGTTATTTGATTGGATGCAATCAGTTGATGGTGTTTTGGAATACTATATAGTCTTCGCTAACAGTATGTGGGAAAGTGAATTTGAATAATTACAGAAGTTAACGAATGTAATTGCATGTATGTACTGTAGAATTACAGAGATTGTCTTAATGACATTTTGGTCAAAAAAGAATTCTTGCTACCGTGATTAATATTTAAAAATACTTTTCAAATAAGTATGTTCAGAATATTTTATATATAAAAAAATTTACGTTATATTTATAGCCTTACAAATAGCACAGCAATTGTTTATATAATTTAGAACAACATTATAAATAAATTACCATTTATTTATTACAGACTCACGTTTAATTTTATTAGGTTATAATTTCACGATATAGCAAGATTAATCTTGATATTGTATTGTCTTGCCTCAATATTCAAGACAATAATCGATACAATACTTATATACAGTTATCGATACAATATTAAGATTGTGGTGTCAAGAATGTAAAGAATCTTGTCTTGTCTTGAAAAAAACTTGACATTTGTTCATCGTAATAATTTATCGAAATATTCATAACTCAATAAACTTCAGTAGTTGCTGACGATTATCTACTACCGATATGTTCGAGTGATAAAGGTTGGGTAGGTAGTCGGCGACGCGCTCCTATATCCCCTCGGGCTGACTTACTTAGGTACGTGAGGCCACAGGGAGAGGATGCGCCGTCCAGCGGCGGCACACGAACTAGACTCTGGCCGCCGGCACATATATGGCGGGAAAAATCAAATTTCAAATTTGGCATTTATTTATACTTGTGCCGACATTTTATTGTTTTTAAATTAAATATTTGAGGGTGCGAGGTCCTTGCAAGAAAAAGAAAACTACGGACACGTGGAAAACTTACTATTTTACGTCTGCGTACCTTTCTTTTCTACGTGGACCTCTAATTTTTTAAACAATCTAGTCGCTTTTTGTCGCATGTCTGCGTAACTCCAATAGAGATTAAGAATTTGAAGACAAAAGACAATAACACTTTTCATATTGACTGAAAAGACCAAGACAAGAGAGAAATTTTCAAGAATTTGCAAGAGCGAGAAAATTATTTATTTATTTATTCACCAAATTTAAATTTACATAGGTAAATCCTATAGAAGTATACGAGATACTTGTACATAGGTTGGCACAATACTTACAAAACTAA
>UXGD01004961.1:0-15662 GCA_900474315.1 Torymus auratus
GGAATAACTAAAACTGAAAATATTTTCGATTCCTTTTTATTTTTTGTAAACTTGATGTATTTTTTTTATACATTATCTGTACTGAACCGGTTAAATATATTTTCTATATTTAGATCAATCAAAATTTTGACAGTATATAGCAATCATTTGATTTTTTTGAGAGTATAATTTATTTAGTTTATAGTGCTTTCATTTTCAATTAATTTATAACGTTTCCAAGTATTTTTGTTACACTATATTGACAATACAGAAAAAAATCACGCAATCAACTATTACATGGTGTTACTATAAAACAATCTACTTATTCATAGCAAAGTGGTTACATTACTCTCTCTGAATGTATATCAATAGACGTGTTTTTAATCCTTAAGAAAATTTTGCATCTCTCTTCCTATGTTCTTCATCCTCCCAAAACGCTAAAAAAACTCTCCAAATCTAAATTTCGCCTCGCACTTCTCCTCTGTCTTTTCTCGCTCGTGCGCCGCACGTGTCGCTGGAAGATCGAGGTAGCCACGGTTCTCGTAACTGCGGCGACTACCCGCGCGGACGTAAATAAGAGCAAAGTAATAATTCACGCGTTGCGGGGGCCCGATCACCCGCGAGAATTTCGGAACGGCCCCCTTCTCTCCCTCCCCCCCGCAGCACCACCTCTCTCTTTTCGCTGACGTACGCGCGCGAGCGCGCGACGACGCATGCACTTGGATCGGGGCCAGTACGTCGCGAAAATAAGCCGAAACTCACGGAAACGGGCGACTCGTCCAAGCGTACGCACGCTGCCGCCGTGGCACTTTATATAAAACTCGGGCTTGTTGCGACGTCGATAAACAATTTAGACATTGCGCTCTCTTGTCGTCGCCGCGCGGCTGTAATAGCGAGGTCCTTTACGCGCTACAAATTTAAGTTCTGATTAACTGACGTAGTGCGTATGATCGCGCGAACACTGCGATCTAAGATTAGGCGTGCGTCGGCCTGTCAACGCGCGCGAGGAGAGAGCGAGCAATCGCTTTTTATGGCGGAGTAGTGGGCGATTCGACCGATAAAAAATATACGGCTTGCGGTCGCCAGTCGATGGCTTTGTTGTTTTTCAAAACAAATGTCCTCACGGATCTCTGACTCGAGCGGGTGAAATGATGGATGTATGGATGGTTCGGACGAACGTATACGTCAGCGACGCCGAGGCATTGACAAAGCGCAAAGAAAATGTTGTCATTGCGCAAGAGTTCGCTTCCGTTTGTTTTTCCGTCTGCGGGACAATGTACGGAAGCATGTCAACTCTTTAAGAAACTGTAAATTTAATTCGCCCAAGTGTAAACCAAAACATGACTAAAATTTATACTTGAACAGATCTGATAACTGTTTCTTTCGATGATACAGTGTTACTTAAAAATAATATATCATTAAAAAGACAGTGAATTCGAATTTTATAAATCAATCATTCAATCTTTTTTTGATACATGTGGTTTAATTACCATATGAATATTGATACGAGATTTAGCATCTAAACTCAGAGAGTATAAAAAATGGAGCAAAAGCAATTTTTTGATTTTTTCAAAGTAATAAAAATATAATTTATTGAAATATATTATATTTTCAATGCATATAAATAATGCTCAAACTATCAGGTTTTAATAAGAAATGATAAAAATTATTTTTTTCTCAGTGTCCATGATAGTCTACTATATCTGATGACGCATGACCTTAAACTAATTTTCTTTTTTACATTTGTTTAAGATAAAACAAATTAATGAAAACAATTTTATATTATATACTTCAATAATATAGCTATCAATTTTTAATGTAATAGCATGAATAAAATCTATGGTCGTACGGAAAAAAGGCACCACTCCATTTTTTTTGACAAAATGAATTAAAGTTATTTTTATGTACTTTAAGAACTGAGGCATAAGTTTATAATAAAATTTTCATGAAAACCTAATTGTTTTAGAAAATCAAATACCTATCTCGAAAACTTTTTGAAGTGACATGTGCCCTTTTTCGATACGACCACAGAAATGCAATGTTTGTAAAAATTATAACACATACATTACAAGTTGTCACATATTACATAATCTACACGATCGATTTTTTAAATCTTATTAACTGATTCAGGATTCTTGGAAAAATTTCCGCTTAAAAAAATATATAATGTGGTATCTAATTTTATATTATATGATTTTTACAGAAATGATTTTTATTCAATTATAATGTGACGTATCTTTCGATTTCCTTTATGAGTTCAGGAAGTGCTATATTGATTGCAATCATTACATACAGAAATCTCAGATTGCATACTTATTAAAATAACTTTTATTCAAGTGCCCAACTGATTTAAATGACACGTTTATTATCATACAATAATATAGATTTAATTGCATTAGAGATTCATGGAGCGCTTTTCTCGTGCTCTGACTTTTATATATTGTTTATAAAGATGCAATATCAAAGTAGTCGCATATTTTCATCAAGAAGAAAACGGAAAACATATGTAATAATATTTAGAGCTTCAATTCCATATTATGGTGATGGCAATGATTTTTGGATGAAAAGATAAAGAGAAAATATATGTCATCATATTTTATGAAGCACTGTTAATTTAAATTTTAAATTAAAAATACATTGCTTTATCAGAACTCAATATACAATTCAATTAAAGGAGTAAATAAAATTATCAATTTGATATACAGAATTTTTTTTAAAGGTGTTGATAAGATATTTTTGTGAGATTATGTCTGACTAGACCCTGCCATTATCTACTTGACTTATGCTAAACCTTTGTTAATATAACTTTCATTATAATAGTCTTATAAGTTACAAAGATTATAATGAATTACTACCATGTTAATATAGTATTTTATTCTAAGTATTTTTGATTTACAAAGAGCGTGATATCCTTGCAATTGTTAAAGTGCAAAAGTTTAAGTTATATTCGCTCTTAGGGAAACTTACGCGGATTCAATAACTTCTGTCAATTACGTAGAAAATAAGTTGAGTTAAAAGAGTTACCCGCAGTTTAAAAAAAAAAAGACTGAGTTTATAAATACAGTGTTGTGTTGTCTGATAGAGTGTTTTGTCAGAAATATACATGCTATGTTTGAGATAAATTTATTTTTACTAAATACAAGTTTTTCTTGGCAGAATAGCTCGTGTGAAGGAACTTTACAATAAAACTTATGGGAAAGGATACGGAATGGAAATTAGATGTTAGAAGTTACATTTTCAGGTAACACAGGTAACCTTGAGCGTCGCTGACCTATAAGTAATAAAACGACCCGAGCAATGTTACTTGAACCACAGTTTACAAAAATGCGAGAATTACTCTGGGGCTGTATCAGCATTTTAAGGCTGATAAATAGGGGCCAAAAGATTAGTCCTGCGGCTTCTTACCAGGATTTAACCGAAAGTTTGCATTAAAATACTGTTTTTTTTGTGGATTTAAAATAGAAAAAAGTAATGTGTAAGTAAGTAATGTGATCATGAACGTTCACGGTTAATTCTGTATAACTTGTAATTAAATAAACGTCAAAAGAGATATTTATTCAATAATAATAGATAATAAAATTGATATTTATTCAATTAATAATAGATAATTAAATGATTTTAGTCTTAGGAAATCCACGTAACTTTTTTTAAATTAAAAAATTTCTGCGTTATACTTGCTGAGGACTGCAAACGTAAAAAATAATAATAAGCCTACGATGTTAAATAAACAGCAAGCTATCACAGGCTCCATAATTCTCCAAAGCAACGGTTCTGGGTTTATAAGCATGCATAATGTAAATCACGAAAGCATAAACGTCACTTCGTGATAGAATTGGGCTATATGCGCCTTCTCACTCTTGCTCTCGGTTTTCCTCTTGCGAGGCAAAACGCGAGACCTTCATAATCTCGACATAACGCCGCGCGTAATTTAAAACTTAACGCCCGGTGACAACTTTCGAACGAATAATTATGGAAAATAGCAACTATTCCTCGCGTCGAGAGCATCGATATACACCTCTACACACATATGTACTTATGCTAGCTTGTGCGCCCAGTGTGTCCGCTTCACGACGATTCCCGCAGCGAAAAACCCGTCCCAAGCCGTCGGCGCAACAAATCACCACCATCGTCGTACACGCACACATCCGCACGTGCGCCCACTCATACACATTCGAGCATCATGTATACGTATTATATAGGTATATGCAAGTACGCTAGGATGCAGAAAGAGAAACCACGCGCGCTCTCCGAGAGAAAACTCAGCTCGTGTACTCGCTCGCTCGGGAGAAAGAGAGAGTGAAAAAGAGAGACGGATAGAGTTGGTGCAGAGCGCGCGCGCGAGCGAGCGAGAGAGACGGAGCGCGCGGGTGGGAGGGGGAGGAGGACGGAGAGAGAGAGAGAGACAGCCTTTTGAGATCTCGGCGATCTTGCGCGCCGCGACGACGACCAGCGGCGGCTCAGTTCCGTGATGCTCGCCGCGTGAATCACGGAAGGAGCTAGTGCGGCCGCTCGCGAGCGCACAGACCGTTTCTGCGATTGTTGTTGTCGTCAACGCGCGGTGCAGGCTTTTGGCCGCGGTCCGGTGCGCTCTGTGAGCCAGCTGTGTGACGAGAAAGAGGGAGGGAGAGAGAGAGAGAGAGAGAGTCCGTCTGTGATAAGCGCTCGGAGCGCTGGTGATATCGAGCTTCCCTGTGTTGTTGCATTTTGGAGCCGCTGGTGCATGGAGTTTTGAAGCTTCGAGTGGTCGGAGAGAGAAAGAGAGGTAAATAATGGACTTTTTATACGATTGACGATTGCGAGCCAGTTGTTTACGTGTACTTCGGTTGTGGCAGGCGGCGTAACATGCGAGTTTTCGCTTGTATAATCAGGAAATTACGATTAAATCCGACGATTTTCTCCATCTACAAAGTGAAAAGTGTTCAAAAAACGATATATATTATGTAGTTTTCCGGTTTAGGTAAGACAGCTGACCGAAAAAAGCGTTAGAACATTTGGACGTTTATTTATTTAATAAAAGTGATAATTTGGCGTTCGTGAACATTGTTAAACATTTGTGAAAAAATACGGGAATTCTGGTTTCTTAATGGAACAGGCCAGTGGGACAATCGGCCGTAACTATAGAAAAATAGCTTTCTCTTCAACCTGGGCGCTCTCTCGTGATCGCTTGGCCTGAGAAATTAATCCGTTCAACAACTTTTTTCTGTCGCCTATAGGTCAGTTTTTGCACTCGATAATCCTGCACAGCATACAAAAAATAGCACTCAGTAGCTTTTATTATCCTTTGTTTGGAAGCGGAAGAAATCAGTCGAGTAGTACTGAAAGAAACGAAATTCGTATATATAGTTATCGTCATTATTTCACGTCAAATAGAGGATAGCTCGAGTAATAGCGGCAATATATTTTGCAAAAGTACAGAGATAAGATTCAACGATAGATGTATATGTGAAAGAAAGGAAAAAGGTGGAGCCATAATATGATCTTGAGATTATGAGACATATGGTGTGCTACTTTGTCATTGTTTCTCTGTTACATAAGTGACAGTTATATGCATAGGTATAAATTTTCTTATATTATAATACTTTTTATTTCTACGAACATTGAAATTTTTAATGCCATCAACATTGTCATATTTTATTTTTAAAGTAAAGTGGCACATGTCTATTCATCCTTGTAATTCAATTTTATAAATATTAGACTTGAGATTTTTAGTTTTTTTAATATATACACGTACGCAAAGTTTATGTTTTCATGCTTATAATGCATCGTATTATTAGAAATATAGATTAAATAAATATTATTTTATTATAATTTTTTCAGTCGTGAATTATTGGAAATATTTTTCAAAAATTAGGCCTTGACATAAAAGATTTTACTGACTATTCTCATATTCAAAGTAAATGATCATGATGCATTAGCTCGAAGTCGAAATAGAATAGTTCCGCTAAAACAAACGTTTGCCGGTTTATTTCAAATATTGGCCTTTTATTGCCGTTATTTATGTGGCGTGCTTGATATTACGTGAACATCGATAATTTACAAACATTTTCGGCGTGTTCTAAAATATTAAAGTTATCGAATCATAAACTACAAGCACGTAAAGAAAACAACATTTTATAAGTTCGTGGTTTTTTTATAAATACCTGCTTACGCATACTTAATTATTGAGAATTTTATTTTATTCTATTGTCAAAAAGATTATTTTAATGAATGCGTAATCCAGCCTTTCATCGAATATGAAAGTTAACTCGCCAGCATATATTTTTATCTCAAATATTTCCCGAAATAAAGATTGCCTTGTCATTAAGAAAAAAAGCTCTTCTCTCGCCTAGGGAGTTCCATTCGATCGACTAATCCCGCATAAAAAAATTGAATAACACCCGCGAAGAAATGATGTTCTCTTCCTCTTGCCATCATCGTCCTTATGCTCATATACACACACAGGCGCGCGAGAAAAAACGTGAAAGTGTCGGGGCCGGCACATGCCGCTGTTTGGAGAAAGAGCGATTAAACGAGGACAAAATTTATTTTCCAGAGAGCTGACTGCGTGCGCGGAGATCATCATCGTCAGCGTCGACGTCGTCCAGAAGAAAAATCCATTAGCGCGCACGCGAGAGTGTGACGAAACTTTTCTCTCGAGCGCGTCGGCGGGGCCGCGAGGAGACAAGAGGCGAACGGTACTCCAAGAATACACTGAGCGCGTGGAGCGTTGAACCACACAGCCACGTGCGTGTGCACGCCACACTCCGAGGAGCCGTGCCGTGTTAAACGAGCCGGTTGCTGCAGCAGTTGTTTCTCCGTTTTACACGGCCCGCTGCTGCTGCCGAGTCGTTCCTCCGGCACAAGAAGATGTCCAGCGAGGCGACGTCCGACTCTGAGGAGTCCTCCCAAGAGGACCTGCAGAGGTACGAGATCGACGATCTCGAGATGATCAAGACCATCGGTAAACGAGCTTTTCTTTTGCCTATATATATACCGTTGGATAGGGGGGACGGGGATTCTTTGAAATTTTTTTTTTAGTCTCAAATGAAGTCGAATAGTGTTACTTACTTTACTTTAGTCACGGATAACAAAATAATTATTTGTACAAAATTTACAATAGACCCATTGCAGAAATAATTTATTTGGACATAAATGTGATGCTATCACACGGAAAAAAATAAACAGAAAATCTTGCTGTTTTGCACACTTTAGATCAACTGGATAAGGAAAAAGTAAAAACTGCTTTTAAAAAAAGTAGAATTCATTTTTTTTTTAAGTTTTAAAGTAAATCTACTGTTTATTTGAAATGCATATCAAAAGATAATGCCAAGCTTACTTTACCAAAAACTGAATGCTACTTTTTTTTTAAAGTAGTTTCTACTGATTCTTATGAAAGTAAAATAAACTTGCTTTTATACAGTTACTTATGAGAGTACCAAAAAAAAAAAAAAAATGGTAGTGATCATAGATTTATGGATTTGCTAGTAAGATTTTAACTTATTCGCTGTATTTATGTTGTATATTCAGATAAATGAACAGCATTCATCCATTGAAAGAAAAATTAGTCAAGCCAAACATTAATACTAAAAGAATAATTTAAGAAATATCGGTGCAACTGTCCGTACAATGTCCTTAATTGGTGAATATAGTAACAGCTACAATTAGTCTGGCCAAACCCTAGCGCTTTACTACTGAAACGCTATTTCGTCGCGCTCTTTGACGACAAATTCACGTTCTGATTCCCGTTGAGCTACATACTTTTTTACCAAGTTATTGTCTGTCAAAGAAACCTTCTTGTGCTTCAAATGAGCGTACAGCACGTGAAAAAAGTTTTGTGCTCAGGGACGATCAGACGTGTGCTTTGTACGCGCGCGTGTTCTTTGTTTCGTCAGTATAGTAGTAAGTACAGCCAGAGAGAGAACCGTTAGCCCTTTAATGGCGCAAGCACTCGTGAGCCATCCGCAGACAAGGAAGGCTCCAATGCACGCGCGGTCAGTATATATACGGGAGAGTCTTGCAGCTATGTACGCGTGTCCGCTCACGTCATGTGTAACAATGACGGAATAGACAATTACAAAGCAAGACGAATTTCGATCGGACCACGCGTTGTTAGCGCCGTTCATGACGCAGAAGTAGCTCGGTAGAAGCCTGTAAACGAGCGGCATGATACATACCGCACATCAAGACCGCGTTGCAGTTCAGTAGATCTTTGTTGAAATGGAATGTTGTTGCAGTAGAGAATTTTGTAAATATTTGTTAATTAATCCTTGTTTTCGCATCAAGAATGCGTGCTTTTGATTACTCAAATATAGATTTGAAAATACTCATTGTTATTATTTTGAAATTAGAATGAATAAGTTGGAAAACATAACATTTTCAAGGAAAATTTATCGTGCGTACAAATATTTTAAGCTTAGTAATGATTGATTATATGCACATTGTTTAATGACGTCTAGTCGCTTATTCATACATTGTTTGAAAACCAACGCAATAATTAGCTTTCAGAGTAACTTCGTAATGCCTGAAATATTCTGTTATTTGAGCAGCGTATATATAATTCAGATTATCAATTTTATGAATGTGCGCATTAATTTAATCAAGTTCTTTTACATACTTTTATGCACTTGATCATTGATATCTGTCATTCATAGGCAGTAATGAAAGATATCTTTTATCATATAAGTATATTTGATATCAGAAATAAATAACAATTAAATTCTTGTGTTTCAAATACTTAATAAATGTCAACCATTTGTTTTTCTGTCAACATGAAATTAATTTTATTAAAATTACAATAACTTACTTTTCCCAATGTTATAAGTAAAGTGTAGAATTTATTTACATCATATTAACTTGTTTTGAGAATAACGGCCCTCTAAAATTTACCTATAGATGTGAAAAAACGGTATCTCTAAAAATATTCTTAACGGTATGCAAATGTCGCCTTGGATTCTATACTGCTTCTATAAAACTCTCAACATTTCCAAATCATCTATAGGCTCTTACATTTTCATCCTCGCTTCGCGAACAAAGAATCCTCTCGCATTTCTATCGTGCAGCGTTTCTTTGTTGTGCCGGTTTCTTGCATTCGTTTTCACCTGCTCCGGCGTTTTACATTCGTTTTCACCTGGTTTTTGCGCGACGATCGATGAACTATATTGCCCGCAAGCATTGCCTCGCGCCCGAGTGAAAGTCAGCTGCTGCAGCGGCGGCGCGATATTTTTCCTGCGGCGAGGCGACGCTTAGGCACCAAAATCCCTAATGCCTTTGCGCGGTTTTTGCACGCGCCACGAGAGAGCCATAGCCTATAGCTTAGAACTTCTTCGGGCGTCGCTCCACTTGCCGAGGGAAAGACGTTCTCCCGTGCTTTCTTGCCCGCGGCGCGAGCGCTTATAGTATGCTGCAGCAGTAACTTCTTGCCGCAATTGAACGAGATCAATCGCCCGGAAAACCGTCGTGGAAAGAGAGATTTCTACTTCTTGTGCCGCGCGAAGAATTGCAGGCCGCGCCGTTAGCTGGACGATCTGCCGACTGACATTGTCCGGTTTAATTGAAGTCTCGAGACTTTTTCTTTAAATTCCTAAACAAGTTATTTTATTGCATTTGGAAAATCCAACGTGATATAATGAGAGTTATAAATTTTATTAATTTAAAGACTGGTTTTAGTGCTGCAAAAAGGATTTATTGTTTTACTGCATTAAAAGATTTGGGATTAAATTGGAAAAATCAACTATACAATAATAACGATTGAAGGTGATAGTAAAATTGTTTGTTATAACAATTCTATATAAAATTATGATAATAATACTTAGAATTCCAACGCCGAAATTCAGTATACGTTACATAACATTTCTCTTAATTTACATAAACATGTACATTGCACCAATCAGAGTAAGCACCGTCTTTAAATTACGTAAAAAATTTTTCTTTACAGTAAGAGGCAACGAATTTCATGCGCTTTTTTCAAAGAAAGTTAACATGTCATTTATTTCACGTGTATATCAAAAATCAGTTTTATCGAATTATTCTCTTTGAAAGAAACTTTTGTCTGCAATTTCTTATTACAGAGTTTTATAAAATTCATACGATTGCTTCTTCTTTCCCTCAGTCTTTAACACCAGAATAATTCTGTAACCAGTACACAAAAACCGGATGCGTGCTTTCACTTTTTACCTGCTGGCTTATTTCTAGTATTATGTCATTACAAAAGAACGTTCGAGCGATGATGATTTCATATGCACGCATTTTAGACTAGATCATATCACGCAGATAGACTAGAGCGAGACTAAGTAACTGACGAGTCGCGCCAATACGTAAGCCACTATAGTGCTCAATGAAGTGTTGACATCAAAGCTAGCTTTTTATAAATCTACAAGTTTGCGTTGACGCAAATTGTAAATAAAAGAAGCTCGTCGTAAACCTAGTAGCTAATTGTCAGCTTGATTTATTCACATGAAAAAAGGTTTTAAATATCTTTTAAAATATAAATTTCCAATTTAATATCATGAAAATAATCATTTTTCGTTTCTTTTTTTTTAACAGGAGAGCTTTGAAATTTATGATTATTTCACATTATTTCACATTATTTAGTGTTGTAGGTAAAAGCAGACTAGATGCTTAGCGGATATGTTCCCGAGCAGGGTCTGTTTCAGCCGTCCCTTCGAAATACTCATGCTACTAAAATAATGCGTCACGCAATATTATTTTAATACACAAAGATTTTGAAACTTCACCTAAGGAAGGAACTTTTGTATGAATGAATCGTTTTACATGATCCGTTTAAATGTTGAATAATGTGAAACACCAAAAAGTGCTTTAATAGATTTGTATAAAAACAACTTCTTAGTCAATACTTCTTAAAATAAAAAAAAGTCATGCAGGATTTTCCAAAACTCCGAAACTAAACAAAGAAATCACTTGCCGCCAAAATTTCCGAAAAACAAGCGTTTCGACACACTTACCCGCTCAGAATCCGACTTTTCGACCAATTTAACACGCAAACTCACGACTTTAGCGAGAGCTTGCACGCTCGGGTAACTTCGTCTTTGCGCAAAATAAAAGCCCTCGGGCCACCGGCAACGAATTCGGCATCTTTCTCTGCTATACCCTCCCTCCACCTCGCCACAAGCGCGTGTGACACCTGTCGGCGAGCGTTTTGGCGCTTGCGCCAGCGCTTTCTTTATTTATAGAAAAAGCTCCTATGATCCATCGCTTTCGCGCTAATTATTATTATCATCATTATTGTTGTCCCGCTGAGGACGTAAGCGCGCGAGGCTTTTGTGTCGCAGCAGGGGGGGCAGTAGTAGGTAACGGCCCCCGTCGCGGCCCATCGACGGGCCGCTAATTGGACGCGCATCGTTTGCCGCTTCATCGGCGCGCGCGCGTGCGCAGTTCTATCTTTGAGGCGCGCTCGTCGTGGGAAAGTGCACTTATAAATGGGATGTGCTATTAGTAGCGCGCGCGCTGATTATTTCTGGCGACACGTCGCCCCGTCAAATCCTCGTGTATACATACGCGCGCGCGACTCGTCATTCGCCACTTCCGCGAATCGCCGGAGGTAATTTCGTGTTTCCTCGTGTATTGTTGGAAGTTCGTGTTCGCACGCGGTGGCTGCGCAGTGCGAGGGGCAAGAAAAGTTTTCCCGGATAAACAGCCTGGCTCTCGGGGATTGGCTTCGACTTGGAAACTCTTGGCGGCCTTGAAAGTAGGAATACTCGCCCGCGGGGAGATTTCGAGATAAGTTTTGGACCACCGAAACGTGATCTTGTACCGCTCTTGTTTCTTTGCGTCACGTTAGCGACGGTATTACGTTTATGGAGAGAGGGCGAGCTTTTTCATTGACGTGGTTTTTGTATTTTTGAGCGCGTCTTTTCACGTATTCTCTGAATCAGCCGAGCTTTTCCTAAACGATTACGTACGTTGTCAGCATTCGAACGGGTATCGTTGTCTGATTTAAATATTTGTTAAGTAAATACGTCAATGATGATTGAACAGATTTATTTAGAAATATATTGGAATCTTTCAAATACTATTTTTGAAAATAAATATGCAGATGAAAGGTGCGACTTTATATATAGATTTAAGAAAAGTGAAATGTAATGAGTGAGAAAAATTTGTTATTTAAATAAAAAAGTACGCTGCCTATTGTCTTATTTGTTTAGCCATAATATCTGCATCTAAACTAGGTAGACTAAACTACGATCAGAAGAGTAATAACAGTCACATTTAAAACATAAATCTACTGCTACAATTTCGAGAATGTTTAATTATATTCAAAATAGAATCATCAATTAAATCAAATTATAAATAAGCAAAAGAAAACTGGAGGAGTAAATTGATTTTGTGTCATAAGTACCGTTATTTATTGCACGTTGAAATAGATTTAATGATAAGAGCGTCTAAAAAAGCTTCAAAAACAACGACTAACCATTCGTTTTTTATACAAAGGAACCGGGACCTTTGGCCGAGTCATACTGTGTCGACATCGCGGCAAGCCGCTGGCTTTGAAAATTTTGTCCATGGTCGATGTCATCCGGCTCAAGCAGGTTGATCACGTGCGCAACGAAATCACCGTCCTCAAAGAAGTCAAGCATCCCTTCATCGTCAACATGTAAGTACGCCACGGTAAAAAAGCGGAGGCGGTGCGTTGGGACACGTGTGCGCTTTGCATTCGAAGCGCGTTTGTTACAAACGAAACTGGAAACCCCTCGCTCGTGCTGTGAGTGACGCATTCGCAGAAAACTCGAAGAATGGAGTGAACGAACCTTTTCGCACTTATTTTCATCTTCTGTTTGTCAAGTTTCTTCTTGCATAAGAACTTGTTTATTAACGAAAGACGCGCTGTAAATTTTAATTACTGAGGTCTAATGAATCGCTCTTTGGTAATTCACTTAGAATTGGCCAGTTTTAAAAGTCAACAATGTATTCGTTTTCAGAACGAATACTTTTTAAACTACACATTCAAGTTAAATTTTTTTATTGATATGCGTTTACTTGCGAATATTTCAAAGTTTTTAAGCCCATTTAATTTTTCGAACATTAAGTATATAAATATTTCTAAAGCTAGCTTTATAATTTTCTATAATGAAATTAATTCTTCATTTCATCTGTTTATTTCCTTTTTTATGTGAAGCTAATTATTTTGTTTCTTTAGGCTTTGGAGTGGTAGAGACGAGGCGAGAATATACATGTTGCTGGAGTTCGTAGCAGGTGGTGAGCTTTTCTCTTATCTGCGAGCTGCTGGCCGATTTTCGGGCAGAACGAGCTGCTTTTACGCAGCAGAAATCGTTTGTGCTCTTGAATATCTCCACAGCAAACACATAGTTTACAGGGATTTGAAGCCGGAAAATTTATTGTTGGATAGCCAAGGACATCTGAAGATAACAGATTTCGGTTTCTCGAAAAAATTAACTGACAGGTAGGGACTTGTCAATGATTGCAAATGTTTTAAAAGATATCATATAAGAATATTAAAAACAAAAAGTGTAACAAAATTAAGAGTATTCTTAAAAAAATAATTTTAAATAAAAATTAGAAATTAGTACTTGAACATAAATTTATAGCATATTAACACATTGTACACTCAATCAACTGCTAGAAACACATATTATATATACATTTTGTGAAAATGCTATACTTAAAATCTTTATGTAAACCTGGCACATTATTTCATTTAATTAGTCGCCTGCGCAACTTTATAAACGTTGCATTTAATATCTTCAGATTGATTCATGACGTATTCTGCAATAACTGATGATAATTAAGAAAGTTTTAGAGAGTTAAATAATTTATAGATGTTATATGTTCTGAATCAGTAATTAAGCATTTGGATTTTAGCCAGAGGCAATTCATTTAAACTATCTTGCATTTATGGAAATTCATCAAATTCGAACAGAAAATTATCATGTAACAATATGCTACAAACAAAAAAGTTTTTTCTGATTTCAAATTTAAATATAAAATAATTATTAAATGTGCAGATATTTTAGGAATATAAATATACTTTTTATGCACTTCATTTAAAATAAAAATTCTTTCACCTTCATTATCGACTTATGATATAAACTAACCATAGGCTTACTTCTAAATCTTCAAATTTATGTTAAAAATTTTTTCGTATGGATTGCAAGCTTTGAAAATTTTTATAAGACAATTCAGCTTCACATTTATTTTTGGCCATCATCAAAATAGAATCGCTATAAATAAGATCTTAAAGTAGACATTATCTTGTTAATACAGGACCTGGACACTTTGTGGAACACCAGAATACTTGGCTCCAGAAATCATTCAGAGTAAAGGTCACAACAAGGCCGTCGATTGGTGGGCTCTAGGCATTCTTATTTATGAGATGCTTGCAGGCTTTCCACCGTTTTTCGATGACAACCCATTTGGAATATATGAGAAAATTCTTGGTGGTAGAATAGAGTGGCCTAAACATATGGATCCAATTGCTAAGGATTTGGTTAAGAAACTCTTGGTCGCTGACAGAACGAAGAGGCTTGGTAACATGAGACAGGGTGCTGAAGATGTGAAAAGGCACCGTTGGTTTAAGCTCGTCGATTGGACCCAGGTACTGAGAAAGACATGGATTTCCTACAAGCATATATGTTTATTGCATTCTCAACTATTATTTTCTATTTTAGGTGCCACTGAGAGCTTTAGTACCACCGATAAGTCCTAGGTTAAAAGCACCAGGAGATCCAAGCTGTTTTGACGACTACCCAGAAACTGACTGGAGGTCGCAGCCTCCTTTACCACCAGACCAGTTGGCGTTATTTCAAGATTTTTGACGTTGCGCTAAATATTATTAAATAACTAGCTGTGGATGATTGGAAAACTAAAGTACAAAAACTGCTGTAAAATCTTACACTAAACTTATACATAATTTTATGTATCTCGAGAGAGCAATCTCAAGATTGCTAAGAACTATTTTTGTACTTTTTGAAGCGATTGAAAGGGCTCTCTGTCAAGAGTTTCTAGTCAATTTGATGTTTGTGATGTTAGAAACAAGCTAAAAATTTGTAAACACTGTTAGAATATCTAAAGAATACCAACAATGTTTAAATTTATTTTTTATTCGATCGGTACCATAAATGCTTTCATAAAAGTTCTAGGTATACATGGTGAAAGTTCGATTTTGATATTATTTTGTTATTAGTATAACACAATTTGTAAATATATTTTTATCATTTGCTATATTTTATGCTTTGTTATATTCTATTAAAGTAAATTTAGTAATATATTGCATTAATTTTATAAGTTATGTCGATATGTAAGCGTTTTTCTGATATTTATTAATAGAAGTGATAATAAATTTAAGTCGTTCACAATGAAATCCTTCAAAATACTCTTGGTTTTTTTTTTATTAAACCAGCCAGTTCATGCTTGGCTTGCACGCCTGGTTCTGCTTTATTTAAATTTTATAGATAAAAATGGATTTATTGAACTACATATATCACGCTGATATATGTGGTTACATAATTGATAACCACAAAACTATACATAAACTATTTCTAAATCTATAATTATTGGTAAAATTTGTAATTTGCTGAGTTTAATTTTATATAATGCTTAGGTTTTACGTTTATACAAGGAGAACGTTTAAGTAGATTAGAGAAAGATTTGGAAAAACTTTTTTAAAGATACTGTGTGTCAGAGTGCGTGAATACGTGCATGCGACTGTCCATGTGAGCGTGGATATATAT
>UXGD01004962.1:0-15662 GCA_900474315.1 Torymus auratus
AGACATTTTTCAAAAGTCATGTATTTTGATTCATAACACCTCGGAGAATAATTATAACATGTTTTTACAACAACACACAAAATTACTATCACAAAGCTTCCTCTAGGAGGAAGCAAAAAAATACCAAGCTATACTCAGTCATTTACTGAGCAAAAATGGTCCTTATCAACTTTTCCCTCCGACTCATAGCTTCCGAGAAAAAAATTCGCTAACATTCAAAAAATCACATTTTTTTATTTTTAATGGACTAGCAAGCATAAACTGTTTCGCAAAAAACTGCCACTCCAAGATAGACAGATAATGAGAAAAACCGCGAAACACGCACTCCCATTACCTTCCCCTTAGGAGCGACAGACAGCTTTCAAAGGCTCCCCTCAGGTCCAGGCGTCGGGCGCACCGCACACACGCGTGTATACACATGCCCCAACGTTTCTTCAAAAAGCCGCGGCGACGTGGATTTAACTCGGATACCAACACCTGTGCTTGCGTGCCCTCTCTTTCTCTCGCTCTTGCTCTCGGTGCGCACTCACCTCGAGTGCGATGAACCGGGCATAATGAAAGGAACACGACCCGAGGCCTATAGATCCGCTCCGCGCTTGGCATTGTGTGAAATCACAAGGAGTTAATAATCGAACACGGCTTTTCCTTTCATCCGACCGCTCGCGAACCACATTATTGCGGTGGAAGAATGAAGTAAGGGAGGAGGTAAAAACGCTGGTAGAAGAGAAAGAACGAAAGATCGTGAAATGAGCTCGCAGGCGCACGCGTACGGGCATTGTGCGTCGCTATTGCACAATGTTTTGTGGGGAAAAATTTACGCCCTCTCGTTCTCTGATTTTCCCGGATTCATCGATGGATTTTTCGAGTGCTTGTACCTTTCCATTTATTTGTTATGCAATTGTAAGATTAACATGTCACCCTATTGTGGAATCGAGTATTAGACCGAGTAACAATCATTCTAATAATCAAGTACTAATTGGAGTTTGAGTATATTATCTAGAAGAGCGAAAAAATATAAATATTGTGGCAATTATAATTTCTTACAGAGCTATCAAGATGGCTGCAATAACGCAGAACGTTGTGTACAATGCTTTGTAAAAAATGTTATAAAAACATTAGTGAAAAGACAATAATACAAAAATTATTTCTTTAGAATTACTTGTTATTTAAGACATATTCTATGGAATCATAAATCTTTTTATCAATCAATTTTCATAGTTATACTTTCTGATTAAGTAATTATAAGAGAAATTAACACTATAGCTACAGCCACTGTCTAAAAAAAATACAATACAATGAAACTCCTCACTTTCGTAGTAATACGCAATGTTCCGTCGTCGCAAAATGTATGACTTTTCAGCGCCTCTTCATTATAAGCTAAGAAGTCTGAAAGCAAAACCGAGACGGACAGAAAAAGCAAAAGGCGCGAGGCTAGATACATATACGTATACATCTGTATACATCTAGCGGATAAAACAGCCACGGAGCAGCATCTGGCTGATGGTACACCGTCCAGCTCTCGGTATTTCCAGAGAAGCAAGACGTATACCTAGCTACACACACCTACATACAGACTCAGAAAGCTAGCATGAGGCTCACCACCGCCGCCGTTGTCCCGGCGTTACTTCCATGACGCTGAGCTTGAATGCGCGCCGATAGTGGCGGCGCGCGCTGGTTACCCCACCACGAGCCTACCGCTATATACCCAAAGTCGTGGGCTTGCGCTCACGCAGCCTCGCCAATACGCGCACTGCTCCGTATTTTTCATCGCATACGTGAATACACGCCGCACTGTGTATATCGTTTCGCTGCCGTATGTGTGTATGTATGGCTGCTGCTCTACACCCCGTGCATTCGCCTCTACTCTGAAATAATAATAGAAGAATAAAAATCCGAAGAAAAGGGAAAAAGTAATAATCTCGGGGATCTTTTAAAATCCATCGAAGCAGACGAAGCCGCGCCGGATTGTGTCGTGTGTTAGGGGCATCTCCTTCTCCCATCTCTTTTTCCCTCTCCCTCTCTCTCTCTCTCTCTCTCTCTCTCTCTCTCTCTCTCTTCAATTCGAGATCACTCCTTTTTCCATCTTCTCTTTTGCTCTCTCGCAAATATCCCCGCTTTTTCTCTGGCTCTCGTTCTAGCTGCCGACTTTTCTCCTTATATTCCTTGTTGGTCGTTCCTTTTCTCCTCCCGTTTTTTACCCCTTTTCTCTCCCAGTTATTTTCGGTCTCCATCTCACTCACTCTCGACCGCATTGTCTGCCTTTTATTTTACCATTCTTTTCCCTCCGCACATGCACCGCTTCGTCTTTTCTAATTTCCTCCTCCTTCTCCACCATTCATCTTTCTCCGTGTACCAAGTCTCTCTCTCTCTCTCTCTTTTGCTGGCTCGCTTGCTTACTCTCTCACTCTCCCCTGTACTGGTGTTTCACTCTTCAAGATATATCTTCTTCGGAAAATCTTCTGCCGCGTTGGGGGAAATGAGAGGTTGCATTATGTACTGGAAAGAATGAAATAGGAACGAGTTCACTTGTGATACATGCGCGTCTTGGAAAGTCTCGTTGAATATCGGAGACGTCGATTCTGATGCAGACGTGATTGTGCATACTTTATGATGTTATATACATATTATCGTTATTAGAAATATTTATAGGAAAATTCGAATTTTAGAGATACCGTTCTTTATGAGTGAGTAAACATATAATTATTCTCAAAGAAGTTTCCTTTCAATAATACTTCCAAATATATTTTTATTGAACAACAAGTAAGAAGATAATCATGCTGGGTGACTAGTTGCACTATTACTATTGAATATGCTTCTGGAACTTGTGTCCGATCAACATTGATGCTCCTATCGTCTTTGATGTTACATGATCAACCATAACTCTCCCTCTCTTTATACATTTATGCAGTATAAATAAAGGTCGTTGGCAAAAATTAGTATAATCTATTAATATAGGTACAGTATCTAGAAGACCAATTAAATTTTTAATAGCCAACGTGGGATTTCTAATCCCGTGCTTCACCGCACTGAGCTATAATAACACGCTGCGATCTCAGCTCGAATGCAGTTACGCACTTCTTATCATAATGCTGAGCTGCCAGCGCTCGAATGCGAGTAAGAGAGAGAGAGAGAACTCTTGACAATATTTAATTTTCATTCTAAAATGTAAAACAACATTAATAATAATTGAACTATACGTAAACAACATCTCAATAAATGATTTTTATTTTATCTGTAAGAACGCAGAAAAGTAAACAGCAGCAACAAGCACAATTTTCACGCCTTAAGACGTAGCCATAGTACGACAATCTGTTCTCCCTCTTTTTTCTACCATCAAGGTTCTTGGAAAAACGCGATAGCACGTAAAGAGGGATAGGGGAGAAGGCGAAAGGGCTCGAGGAGCGCGAAAATTCGACGCTGTGCCGGTCACAGAGTAGAAGCTAGGTAGCATGGTCTCGCACCTATAGAATAGTGGAGAGCATCGAGGCGCAATATCTCCCGGGTCGGATCGTCCAATCTCGTATATATATCCAACATCGAGATGAAAAGAGAAAGAAGCGCCACACACGCGGCTGAAAGAGGCAGATAAATCCAGGGTGAAGTCACCGGGCAAGTTCTTGAAGATCCGCGCCGATAGAAAGAGAGGGGCGGAGAAATAGAGAAAGAGTGGGTGAGAAGGGACTGTGACAATATGGTTTCCTTCACTTCGTTCTATATATATGTACACTTCTGTAGCGTATGCGAAATTCCTCATACTTGTGCCCACCGCTGCTAGCTCTTCCCCCGCCAAGGATCCTCGAGGCGTCAAAGATCCTCCAGATCAATCGAGGCGCGGATCACTCTCGGTACACATCAGCAGCATGCAAGCATAGGTATACATGTATACGTGGGAGTCAGAGTCGGAAAGAGATATATCTGGGCGACAGGCAGGCGACTAACGGGCAAAACGGCCTATACCTAGAGCAGCGTTCGCTCGGCGCTCTGCTGCCACGGCTGCCTGGCTATCGAGCGACGCCGATGCAATTCCAATTCCTGGCTGTCAGCGGCAGAGCTGCGGGAGAGAGAGACGCGTCCATTCGTGATCAGCCTCCCGTGAAATCCCGTGCCCCTCTCTCTCGCTCTCGGTTCACCCCCGAAACGAGACCCAGGCTCTCACTCACTCTCTTTCTCAATGTCTCTCTCTCTCGCCCCCCCCCCGCGTACGTATATATGGATTATTGCTCTCTTGCTTCGGCCCGACGAATTTTGCCAGTTTCTCTCTCTGCCACTCGCTCTCTCCCTCTATCTCGTTTCCTCTCTCACTCTCAGCGCGGCTTGCTCCCTCGCGAGGGAAAGCGAACCGCAGAGAGGCGAACGTTGAAATACCTAGCTCTGACTCTCTATCCCGATCGAACTATCTCTATTTTGTTCACCCTATCCCCCCTCTCACTCTCACCAGCAGGTTCATAGCGTTAATGCGTGAATGCGTGACCTCGCGAATCCTGAATTTCGTAGCTTTCCTCGAAATTGCATATAGGGGAGGTTAGCTCTCTGTTATTGGTACACTCCCTCTCCCTTCCTCCCCCTCTCTCTTTCCCTCACTCTTTCGTTTCATCTCTCTATGTGTCTATCTAGCGCTTTCTATATGCATCGTGTACTGATATGTCTGTATCTGTTTGTGTTTCCTGTTCCTATATAGGGAGAATGAGATAGGACTTGTATTAGAGTAAAGGCGACCACGCAACGAATCTTAGACATGCTGGTTTTCTGAAGTTAAAAATTTTAATTAATTAAATAGTCCATCATACAAAAAAGAATTGTGACTAGAGGTTTATGTTTTCGTTGGATATTATTAGTGTAGTATTAAATACATGGACCTATTCTTGCATTTATATTTTTCGCTATAATTGAAATAGGGAATAAACGAACCAGATCAATCTTTTTTAGTTAAGAAAATTAACTAGTTATACATTGTCAATTAAGTGATGAATACCGATGTATTACCGTAAGTTCTGTCTTTGTAACCATAGCGACCCATTACTCCTACCAACCAAATCACGAATAAAATAGTATCATAACAAATCAAAACAAAGTATGCATGATAGGACGTTGAGAACGATGTCTAGTGTGCGATCGTTTCAAATAACATTTTGTTGATATACATAAATAAAATTTAATACATACTGAGTACGACAAAACTTTGACGTACTTAAATACTGAACATTTGATTTCCACTTTTTATATAAAATTAAAGGTACGCCATCCCCTGTTCGCTTCACTCATCCACCCCTTTTAATGTTTTTCATTCCAGTCAAATTAATAAAGAAGTGAAACTCATTAAATTATACTGTAACTTATGAATATGAAAGGCTTCATTTACTTTTCAATGTAGAACTTTATTTTTATATTGTGAGTCGGTTAAGAATAGCACAGTAAAATAAACTCAAAGGTATCTATCAGTAGATGAAGTGGATACAAATTAAGATCCTTAATCAACAAAGCTTTCATACCAAACAATTCCTCTTCATTTAATCTATTCTTTGTCAATCCTAATAATTAAACATTCTCCTCCATCCTGCTCTCTCTTCTACCTTCTACCCTTTTCCCATTTCTCCTTTTCCCTTTCGTTCCACCCCTTTCCTATTTTTACTCCCGTTTCTCTTCCTTTTTATAAAAATAGAGAAAAAAATAGACATTACGTACACGAACATATTAAGATAAATACATATAGAGATCTCAATATATTATCTACTTTTATTGAGAAATTGACGAGTCATCCCCAATCGCCCTCAGCCCCCCATGTGCATGAGGCGAACGGCAATGGCAATGGTGGCAACGAAATTTTTTAAATAATTTTAAGAGAAAAGAATATAGAAACAGAATTCAGAATAATTGAACTTATAATTGACACTTACGAGTATGAACATACAACTGATATGGGTATAACAAGAGTGAAGCTACCTCATCTGATAGTATTAGATTTATAGTAGTTATTTAAACAATATGTTAAAAGAATATCCGATTTAAAAAACCGCAGTGTCTCGAAAGTAATATCTGAAAACTCTGTTATCCATACAAAGAGCATTTTTGTCAGTAAAAAGTTGCAAAAAAGGATGTCCAAAAATAAATTGGCAAAGAATGTGTCGTTATTGTTAGGAACATACGCGCTATGTTGAAAGTTTATCCCTCAGCCACGCTTAGTCAGCGAAGATCAAACAGAGAGGCGGTGGCATTTTTGAAAGTCAAACAATGTTGCGAGAGAGAGAGGAGCGCTTTCGAGTGCTCGACAGAGGCGGCACACGTAGGTGGGTATACACAGAGCACAGTAGCGAGGAGGGAAATTCAGGGGAGCGGGCTGCCGGCACAGGCTGCAATCATAGGCAAAATATTCGACTGGAATCTCGCGGCAACGAGGTGCGATGCGTGCGCGCGACAACTCGTTACCATAGGGATGCAGTGTGATGCAGTCGGTGACGGCTTTTCGGCTGCCGTGTGTATACACGAGCCCACGCATACAGCTCGCACGCAGCGTACCAAAATGCAGCGTTGTGGAACACGTGTGATCGAGTGATCGCGGACGCGACTAGTCGGTGCGGTCGATTCTCTTGTTGTTGCGATGACGTCGCGTGCTCGCTGAATTCGGAATGCTGTGCGCCTCACCATTGTCGCGTGGGCGCGCGCACGCATACATGCAGAGCCCTGCGGTATTTTTTCTGCCTCTCTCTCTCCCTCCCTCTTTCTCTCCCTGTCTCTCTGGGCTGCGTTGCGTTGCGCTGTATCCGCGATCCTGGAATTGAATTTTATTCCATTTAGAAACACGTCCGTCTGACAGCGCGTGCTCTGCGGCGGGTACAACGGGTCCGATAGAGTGGAAGCCGGGCCGAAAATCGTGCGGGATTCAAAGTTTAATGAAATTCGGACGGCCGCCATATAGATGCACGAGAGCGCGCGAATATACTTCGTGGTTTTTTTCGACGCCTTTTTTTCTGTTACGGTGCTTCGCGCACGGCGAGTTTTCAAAAGTAGTGCCTGAAACTGGATTCTTTTTACGACCTGTTCAATTTTCTTTGTAGCTTACAATCAGAAAATAACTGTAAGCGTGTAGTCTCTTACTCTCGTCATTTCATTATAAAACTCTCTTTTCCATTTTACATTAGTTGAAAACAAAGCTGTATATTCCTTTAAAACGACAACTTTCATTATGTACTTACATATAAGTAATATCATTTATTATCATATAATTACCTATATATTTTCCTATTGATAAAATAATAGACAGGTTATAATTGTTTACTGATTGATAAAAGTTTATAACTTAAAATAATATTAGTAATGCGAGAAACAACTAATAATAATAACTATAATAATAACTAATAATAATAACTATAATGATTATACGCGTATTCAACCAATATTTTACAGTTAATAGACTCGAACCAAAACACCTACAAATAATTTGTTCAATTGTTGTTCTTTATTTTCATTGCCTTTTCTGATTTTAATATAGTGCCCTTTATTTATTTATTTATTTATTTTTTGCACTCAAATACATCTTTTGAACTTTTCGAATAACGCAAACAATCGAAAGAATATCAAATTATCATCGTTATTAATTCATCTTACGCTATCATTATATACAACAAAATATCTCTTTAGAAGTTGTTAAGTTCTATAAAAAATATAAAAGAATGAAATAAAACAATGCCCACTCGTACCTTCTATTCTTGAAAACGTCACTTGAATCACACCCGTGATGTATCAATTTTTCACGGCGGCGTGGAGGGAGCAATCGCGCCGAGTTACGAAATTATGAGAAATAATAGGCATTTATCGTTGTAAGCGCGCACGTGTACGTATATACATAACAGTGATACGCCTTTTCCGGCGTTACCCCCTTGTACCCCTTGCGCGCGCGTTGTCGAAACTTATCGTCAAGCGTCTCTTCCTGCTCGTACACCCCGCATAGCCCTTTCGATGCACATATAGGGGTGGCGAAAAATGACTTATGCCCGGTCGTGCACGCCGCGCATAATGCCGCTTTTTCTCTCACGCGTAATAGAGTCCCGCGACTGACGGGGAGGCTTCATCACTTTGACCCCTTTTTTCACCACGGCGACGACTTTGCGCTATACATTGCGACGTGACGAATTATGAATGCGAGTCCAGGCGTTCACTTCGAATGATATTTATGGAGCAGCCTCGTCGACTACTGCCCGCATCGTAATCCTATTTGTACTTTATTATGATGTATCGGGTATGTGTGTACAATCGTATATTTTTATATGTGAGGGCGCATAGTGTACATAGATTTATTATACTTAATATTCGTCCCTCATGCGTAAAGGAGCTAAAGTTCATTTTCCTTGTAAATTTTTCTGCTGTCAGATTTAATTAGTGAGATGTAAACAAAATTTGTAAAAAAAATGTCTGTTTTGTATGAATTTGTATGACTTTTGAATTTTTACTTAAACAGTATAGAAGCAAAGATGAAGAAATTCACTAATTAATCAAAAAGTCTAGCTTACTATGGTGATTATTTTCATGTAAAGAATTCTTTTTTTTACGATTTGCTCGTCGTAATTTATTTCTTTGTTTTTGACTCATGTAAAAATATTATAAAGATACCTTTGAATTAAAATAGACGTGTTTTTCATTACAAATGAAGGGCTAATAGAGACATCAAGCTGCCCTATTCGACACCCTCGCCCTCTTCATAATGTTGCATAATATCACGTAGTCGCGACGTGTCTTCTCGCTGCAGAGCTCGCTCTTTCTAAAAACGGGGCAAACAGCTCGCTCTCGTTTTTAAAAACCTTGCAAGGCAAGGGCGCTATTCATCATTTTAATGAATGCGAGAAAAAGGATAGCCCGACAGTACAGCGAGAAATAAAAGCTGAGCAAAAAAAGACAGCAGCCCTGCCTAAGGGTGGGAGAAGGACAGCTCGACTTAATTAATTAAAAATGAAGTTTGACGCTCCTTCGGCGGGAGCAGGCAGTTGCCAAACATGGATGCGTTTTGTTTATTCGCCGCACGAACGTGTGGCGGGTCCTGGTTTCTGGCTTCAAGCACGCGTCGGTTATTTTTCTCACAGTCGCCTTTTCTGGCCTAAGATAGAAGTAGAAACAGCCGAAGCACGGCGCGCGCTCCCGCGTTCTCAGAGTCATATAGTGGGAAGAAAGAAGAACGTGGGATGGCCGCGCGAAGGGCGGAGGTGGGGTCGGAGATTAAGGGCCACGGCCGAGGAGATGAGTTTGTTAAAAAAAATGAAGAAGGAGGAAGAAGGGAAGAGGGAAAAAAGTGAAGGCAGAAGCGGGCCAGCAGTACGCGTCAGGGACATCAAAGGCACAAGACGAAATGAAATCCAACCGCGCGCGCGAGCGCCGCTTCTCTCTCTCTCTCTTTCCTTTTCTGTTGAGTGTGTGTGAGTGTGCCTCTGTCTCTCTCTCTCTCTTTCTATCTCCGTGGCCCCTACGGGTTGTTCTTCCTGGCTCTCTCTCTTTCTCTCTCGTAGCGTCCCTCTTCCGTTATCCACTCTTTTCTTATATACGCAGTCCGTCTCTGTTCCGGTGGTACTGCTAGCTCTCCTTCCTCGTCGCGCCATCTTTTTATACCCCTCCGTGCGCGCACGACGTCGACTTCCTCGGCCAGTGGTGAAAACTCGCTATATTGCGCTCTCTGTAGCCCCGGCAGTTGCTTTATGTAACTTTCCTTCGTTTTGTTTCGTTCCTGATTTTTTTGCTGTCCTCTCTTGTCTTTTCCTTTTAATTTGCGGCAGCTGGACCTTTGTGCTGTATATAACCGAATAAACTTTGAGATAAAAGAGGTATAAGAATGAATTAAAGGAGGCCCGGGGGCAGAAAAGCCAAACTCATTTGAGCATTGTTCTTTTTGATACGAATGCCTGGTAAAAGTGGATTTATTTATCAAGGCTCTCGAGATGAGCTTACTTTCGTTACGTCGTCATGATTATTTTCTTACTCTTGCCCAACAATGTATTATCTAGACGAAATTCAATCTTTTTATGTTATTTACAGGTATTATTATTATATAATAAAAATTATTTAGACACATCATCAATCTTTCCACAACGTTAATATAACAGATAAAAACTGAAATTGATTAATATTAATAAAATTATTACAGATCTCAACTTGTAATAATAATATCATCAAGCAATGTTTTTGTTAAAATTTCTCTTACAGAGTCGCAGTTAGAAAATTTTATCAAAAGTTAAATCATATTTTTACATCACATGAAATTGGAAATGTTTACATTATCCATTCAAATATATGTATGTGTGATTCACATTAACATCTCGAGAAAATCGAGCTTTACCAGTGGAAGTCTCGATCGTCGTATAATAATAATTTGCCTCGTAAATCCCCACTTCCCTTCGTTTTCTGAATTAATATCTTCATATAAAGCGAAAGAAAAAAGAACTCGAATCCTCTCGTAAAGTTTCTTGCCACGAGGCTTTGTACTTTTCCATTCCCTTCCATACTTCTCAGCCCTGAGACGCCGAACGCGCGAGAAACCGACGGGGATCCTTCGCCCTCTATCTCCCTCTCGTCCTCTTACGCTTGGGTAGCTAGATTCGTATTTTCAACGCTCGCTCGCGGAAGCGATCAGATCATAAATATGTATTCTCTCGGCCTTCCTCCCTGCCCCTCCCTCGGCGAGCGTTAAATTCATGGAAATTCTTTAATTAAGTTATTTTGATTTTGTCTTCCCCCCGAAGTCTGCACCTTAACGGCGCGGGATATCGCGAGCGAGCGTTGTATTATGGCTATATGTATATATAAGCACGAATCCGAGAGGCGACGACGACGGCAGGCGCGCGCGTCTTGGCCCAAATCCTTGTGGGAAGTGTGCAAGCAGCTTCGGAATCTTCTTAGTCGTCTTCGGGGAAACTTTTAAGGGAGAGGGGGGAGGAGAACGCGGGAGGGCCTGCGTGTGACACCGCGACGCTTGATAGCTTTGAAAGAAAAGATGACGTGAAATAAGAGGCTCACTTATTTCGCCGAGAGAAACTTTCTTATTTTCTCGGCGAATCGAGCCTATTCTTTCCAATTTCTTTACTCCAGGAAAAAGATAAATTAAATACACAAACATGCTTAAGAAAACAAATGGTACCGATATCTATTTCTTAAAGTTTTGATGATCAACTATATATATTCTCTACAAAGAGTACAAAGGTTGACAAAAATGCAGCATGACATTGATCCATAATGTGATAAGAATATATAGAATATGTATTTTAACAATTCAATGAAAATCTAAAATAATAATGGTAAGGTTGATTTTACGGGAATAAAATTTAATATTAAGATTCACATATTTTCTAGCTTTTGTTTCTAACATTACTTTAAAATTAAACAAGCGTTTATATATCTAATTTGTCCGAATTCAACGAAATTCCGATTGGATTGGCTGAAAACCGCTGAGGGCGTTTTCAGAATCTGGAAAGCCGAGGTGTCAAAGCGCTCTTATCGGCAATCGAATTGTTAAAGTTCAGTGACCGAAGACAGTTAGCCACTGTCCTCCTCGACACGCAGGCCATTTTCATGACATTTTTATGCATTGCTAGCAGTAAAGACTGATTAATCTAAATTTGCCTGCTACAAATATTGTTAAATATAAAATAAGTTTACTTCAAGAGTAAAAGAAGTGTACAAGTGGAAAAATCTAAATCCATTGTGAGTCACTACAAGTACTTTGATAGTAGATTTTCTAAATAGAATAATTATATATGGTTTAGAAAATTAGCATAGCATTACGTTGCAAAAACAGATTCTTAGGTTTTTTTTTATTTTAAAAACTTTCTATGGATACTATCAGAGTAAATAAAAAGGAATCTTTTTAAAATACTTATAATGATACACTGATGTCTCAACCTGGGTTTCCCCATGTTTCCAAGAGTGATTGCAATAAAGATTAGCTTTAAAATATATTAAACAAGAAAACTAGAAAATAAATAGATTTTACTGCTTATTTTACACAAGATCGAGACAATGGCTTTACATCATTACTCGAAATTATTATCAAACTAACGAGGCAGAAAAATGTAAAAAAAAAATGAACGAATGACAGCTTGGAACTGAATTAACATAACAATGACAGGCTTAGCGGAATCCACAGCGTCGAAAGCAGGCAGACGGACAATTAAAATCGAGAGAAAGAAAAGCGCTCGAGCTCCAATAAGACGACAACGGCGGTAGCACCCGGACAGCAAGTGGCGATTCGCCCCCGCGGCGTGCTCGCAGGTCTCTCTAATGACTTGTTACCGATGATACGTACCGCCGGGCGGCGTAACGAGGCTACCGCTAAGTGGCGACGCACGAGCGCGAATTCCAAGGGGTTCGCCGGGGGGTCTCTATATATATATACGCACGCGGGGGAGCGGCAGCAGCTCGCCCACGCAGGGCTGGAACCTCCTCAAACGCCTCGCACTTTAACGCGTTCTCCACCATTATGTAGCGGCGACGGCCCTTTGCGTCCAGTTACTATAGCAACACCCGCGCCGACTGACAAGAGAGCCGCACACCGTCGTCGTCGTCGCTACTCTGCCGCACGCAATTTCGCCATCTTTTTTTCAGGGTTCTAATCTAAGGTGCGCCGGCACGCGTGCCGGGGGACGAAGCGTTTTTCACAGCCGTTGGGATTTCATTAAGTTTCGTGCCGTTATAGTGGATTACACTTTTCTCAGCTGATGTGCTACGAGAACATGTATCTATACTTGTTGTACTGATTAGCTAAAGTTTATGAATGACCAAAAATGTTGATATTAAGTTAAAGGAATGCATTAACTTCATTATAATATGATGCGCTATGTGATGATTATTTACAGGCCAATAGCGACGATAGAATTCACTTACTTCTACATTTTTGTTTTTAAAAACAAATCATATCATGCTCTTGTTATTATACGAGAGTGAAAAAAAGAATCGAATAAATTTCGAGTGTAATAGGAAAACGTAATCAAGTAAACAATCACTGCCATGGTCATGTAGCGCTGTTCACTCATTCTTTCCCGTACATGGCACATCGAAAGCAGCGCTTTTTGTTGTGAAACGTCGTTTGCAGTCGTTTACAAGGCATTACGCCGTGACTAACGCATAAAATCGCAAGCTGCACCAACACACCAGACGAACCCTGCATACACGCGTATACATGCGCGGGTAATCTCAGAGACGCGCGCGCTCACAGCACGTGCGAGCGCGATATGGCCCATTGATGAATTGTCCGCACGTGCCGCGGCGAGTGTGAGTGCGCGCGCGCTCGCTCACCAACTGCCTAATTGCACGATGATCAGCGGGTGTCTCCGTCAACGCGGCAAGCGCTATATATACGCATAGTACTTTTCGCCGGCTATCCCCAGGATACCTGCTCTCCGCTCCCCCCGCGCAAAAATGCGAAATTGCACGTTCCTCGCGGTCACATGAACGAGCGCGCCGAGCACTTGAACAGGCTATATAGGCTGGGTACTTTCATATCCCTTAGGTATTATTGGACGAGCGCAAAACGCCTGTTATCGGTGTCAATATCGAATTCTTCTTGTGTTCGGTATGGTAAGTTGTTAGGATTTCTTTTGTAATTATAATTTCTGTTTTATATCGTAAAGATGGTTGTTTTGGACTTAAGATTACGTGACACGATAATTATCCTTAAAATTGTTTTAGGAACATTGTTATTTAATAATTTTCTTTTCTACAGTCATTGAATTACAGTTGCACAACTTTTGATCATGATCGACACAATTACAAATTGTGATCTCAAATCGAATTCACGTCTCGAAACCACACTCTAATCCAACTCGAAATCCTTAACTCGAGACTTCACGATCTCCGCCTCTCGTGTCACGGTTCAACCCCGTCTCTCGTCCCTATGCCAACCCGTGCGTGCTATGCGACCCTCGCTACCAACCTTACGATCATCATGAGCAGGGCTCCTCCACCTCACAAATACACACCCTCTCTCTCTCCCTTGATTACATCTATACATATACCTATTAAAGAACATATTAATTAACATATTCTTATAAAAGATATAAAAAAATGATACCATCATAATATTTACATTTTTTCCTCATTTATAAATTACGTATAAAAGAAAGTTCTATAGCAGCAGCTAGTACGCAGTTTCGACCACGATTCATTTGCAGTGTTATTATATATAAAGATATTAATCATTAAGCCGACTTCCAGAAAGATTAGTTATTTCAATACTAATATAAATAGATAGAGAGATAAATATAGATATGGGAAAATCCGTAATACTTTTTAACTATTAGTTAAAAATGGAACTTTTAACTATTGTGTGATTGGATAAAGTAATAATAAGCTTGGATATAAAAAAAAAAACGAAAACAAAAATTGCACGCTTTATTACGTAGAATAAGGTATAAACAATATACTTGCATAATATTCTGTCGATACGTGCAGATCTAAACTTCGAACCAGTTGTAAATAATTAAAAGAATCGAAAATCATACGTGTGACTAATGAAAAATTCTAAATGTTATATGATGGTGCGCTGACGCCGTACAACTTATTGATCTTATTTTATGCGCAAAAGGTACCCTACGATACTATTAAGGGGGCTAGACATCTTTTTTTCTGAAATAAAAAAGTCATATTTCAATACATAAATATAAACTGATTATATCTCACTTTTTACACATAAAAGAGGGTATAAATTATCTCAGCGTAGACCTTGGTGTGGGCCCTTTATGTGGTCCAGAACCATAGTCATCGATGAAATAAGTTTTTTCACTATCCGTAAGCTTTCAATTTTTCCTGCAGAAGGATTGACTCCAGTTTTGAACTAAATTACTCCAAAATAGTATAATTCCCATATGAGTGTAGAGATTTAGGATTAAATGCAAGGAAAAATTTTTACATCAGAATAATTTGGAAAAAATTGAAAAAATTGAAGAAAATCAAGAAAAATTCGTGAAAAACGGCGAAAAAAATGTTTTTTCTCATCGAATAAAAAATCCCTACACTCATATGGGAATTATAGTATTTTGGAGTAATTTAGTTCAAAACTGCAGTCAATCCATTCGCAGGAAAATTTGAAAGCTTACCGATAGTGAAATACAGGACCGGATTAAGGTTATAGGACGCTTGGGGCTACGATCGATCGGGGGCCCTTTTTATAAGCAAAAAACCACCTACCCCAGGCACAGCGAGTTAGTAATAAAAAACGTAAATATTTAACCTTAAGTCCCTAAACCCACCTACCCCTTGTGGCCAACGATTGTAACATATTATTAGCTGTATTTAAATCCAGTTCTACTTCGTGTAAATATTTACTAGTCCTATGAAATTGATTTAGTATCCGATGCCCAAACACAGCCATCAATCCGAATTCCAATTTTGTCATACTGTTCGTTAATGACGCAGCTTCATGTCGAGTATCTGACTTTTGATTCACATTATTTTCTAATACTAAAAGAGCATTGTGTATACCATCATAGTCCTTAACCGCATCGTTTACCGCGTCTACTCGACAGGACCATCTTGTATCTGACAAATTGGTTACTTTAGCACCTTTATTTTCAACTAAAATATTCCATCTACGTGTTGATGCAACAAAAAAACTATAAAAAATTTACAGCATCAATACATTCGCTTACACTATTTTCACCAACCAAATTCAGAGAATGTCCAGCACAAGGTAC
>UXGD01004963.1:0-15661 GCA_900474315.1 Torymus auratus
TTTATGAATTATTGAAAAAAATGTATAATGAATCAACGAACATTTGAAGTAAATAAGATAAATGTAGGATCGATAAATTAATTAGGAGGAAGCAAAGTGCCAATATATTAGCAGCGTTTTTTTTAAAGAAATATAGGTATTTGAATTCTATTTCGAATGCTACCCATTTCCTTCGAATACATAGAGCTGTTCTCGAGAAATTACGTAACCTTTAATATCTCTGAAATTTATGGACCAATCATTTTGCCCGAATAACTCGACCGAAAACTATCCAAAATCCACTTCTACGAGGAATTTTGAAGCAATTAAGTCAATTTTTACTCCCTCAATGTTTGGTCATACCAAATTCATTTTTTTCATTTATCAATGTTTACGTTTTTATTAATAACAAAAGAACCATAATAGCTAGGAAAATAATTTTTTTTAGAAAATATAGCTATTAAAATTCTCTTTCGGATACCGCATACCCGATTAAGATACATAGAGCCGTTCTCGAGAAATTACGATTAAAAAAAAAAAAAGTGAAAAAAATTTTAACCTCCAATATTTCCGAAATTTATGGATCAATCCTTTTGCGGAAAGAACTCACCCGATCGGTATACAAAATCTACCCCTAGAATAAATTTCAAATATAACCTATTTACTAAAAATTACACTTTCATCAATAACTTATGACTAAATATATAGCTATCGATTTTTGTTTTCAAATTGTAGAAAATTTTATCCTACCGCGTTTACCGGTTGTCTGGTTTTATAAGAGGGTTCTATATCGGTATGCTCTGAGTCAAGTGCATGTTTTTGTAGTCTCTGACTTTCTAACCTTTTTTCAATGTTGCCAAATAGAGTGTGCAACGAACGAATGAGCGTAAATAATTTTTTCATTTGCTTATAAGTATTAAGTCTAAAAATTGTTGAATCAACGTTTGGATGTGCCCATTAGATGCATTAGATTCATGGGATATTAAATTATACATTCCTCAAGGTTTTATCAAAATCTAAGCAGCAGTTTCAACCAATTTCTTGATTAAAACTCTTGAAAAAGTGATTTCTAATAGATAATAGCGTAAACATAAAAGTATGATAACTTTGTCTGAATAATAGGGGAAAAAGCGTGTCATCAAGGCCAATAACTAGCCAATTATTCTAGCTATATTTACTGACTTTTTGTCTAATTCGTAATAGACAAATTTCCACCAAAGCTAGTATACAAAATATCGTAATTTGCTGAACATTAATTTAAAACCGATAGTACTTCGTTAAGAATTTCTTAAATAATTGACTCGCTTATTGTCGTACATCTGCGTAGCTCTCTTTTTTGTGTCGACCTCGCGACCCTGAGCTATTTGAGTTTAAAAATGTTTTAAATAATTCACTCATTTACTGTAAAAAATCTGTATAACTCCTTTTTGCGTTGACCTTGCTTTTCCCTGCAATTTGAGTTGAGAAATTTTAAAAATTATCGACACTTATTCTCGCAGGCTTACGTAACTACCTTTTTACGGGAACTTTACGTCCCCCAGTTATGTGTGATTGAGAATTTTTTGAATAAATGACTCTTAGTCTCACGTGTCTGCGTAACTCCTTTTTTCGCGTAGACCTCGCATCACCCGCTTTGTAGGTTTGAGAGTTTTTTAAAAATAATTATTTCATCATACCCCGGCCGAAAGTTCGCCAAAACATGCGCGTTTTGCGGCCGGGAAATTGCATATTACAATCACGTGTTTTCAGTATATGACGTGACTATAACCTGCAATTTCCCGGCCACAAAACGTGCATGTTTTGGCGAACTTTCGAGCCAGGGTATGAAGAAAAATATTATACGCGCCTCGGCCGGAAAATAGGATATCATATTCACGTGTTTGCCGTCCTCGGCTTCGCTTCGGACGGCAATCTACACGCGAATGTAATATCCTATTTCCCGGCCTAGGAACGTAATATACTATTTAAATCACCCGCTTTGTAGGTTTGAGACTTCTTTAAATAATTATTTACGGAGTTACGTAGACACATGAGACTAAGAAAGTCATTTATAGTCGATTATAATCGATCTACTTACTGTCATAACGTCTGCGTAACTTATATTGCGATGAGTTGAAGTTTGCAACGTTGCGTCTCCAACGAAAATACAAACACTCCAAAAATTATGATTTCTGTAACTACTAACTATGACAGAAATTATACTCTAGCAATAAAATTATTGGCGATTTCCAAAATTGCAGCATTACAAGTAGTGCAAGTAGTGCTCATTGGCACCATTTTGATTTTTAGGATCCGAGAGCTAGGCTATCTTGAAACAACAATTTAGTAACAAATTAAGCCGTATATTCCTTAAAGAATTTGTTCGTTGATCAAAAGTTTGAGCTGTGGCCTACTAGCTTAAGTTCCAAGCTGGCGTCGCCAGGTTATCTCGGAAACCACTTGATACAAAATTCGGGTTGCATAAAAATAAGTCATAAATTAGCAACATATTGTTGTATAAGTTTTCATAGTTGCATTCGTTAGTGGCGGTACTATCTTAATAGACATCACGATTTTGGCGTTTGTTTGACCTCTTATGATTAAAAGTAATTCTATCGATGAAATGAATTTCGTACTTAGTCATTCTAAATCTCGTAGCCTTTCTATTATGAATGGAGCATTTTTTATTTCAATGCCAGGAAAAAGTTATACATAGTGACAATAGTCGAAAACTTTAGTAATTGTGTAGCGGATGTCAATTTAAATATAGGCAAAATCACTGTTTTATCGGCGGAACATGTAAAAGTAATCATTATCCTTTTATTTATATTAATTATTTTGACATGGTCCGCCGATAAAACAGGGTTACTGGTCAAATTGGACTATTACACCACCTTAACGACTTCTTAAACTGTATTCTGAGATAAGGCCTTCTTATTTGCGCGACGATGTACAGCGCGTTAGTTTTTTCATTAAAAAGCATTTTTTTTTTACATTTTACCTATGACATTTCATAATAAAAAAGTCTTTTGCGTGAGAAGTTATCAAACGAGAATGTTTTACTTTTAGCGTAATATAATCATTTTTGTCCTTAATTTGTCATGCTTAAATTACGAATAAACTAAATTTACTTTCAAATCCATAATTTTTTAAGGGTATAGGGAAGAGTGGGGAAATTTCGTATATGGGACAATTTTATGCATGGGGCGATTTCGTAGACACCAGTTATTTTTCAAGTAAAAACTTTTTTCTAGTATCGGATAGGTAGATTCTCTGTTATTTTTCGAAGCTCGATCTGAAAAAATGGGAGCTAAGCGAAAGTTCACGTGAAAATTTTATGTGTACAAAATGTTTAATCAGATGGGAATATCTTTTTAGTACATTTAAAAAAAAAATTTGACGCCTGGTAAATCTCGATACATCAAATTTCAGATTAGTACTTGCAATTGTACGATTTTTCATCAGTTTGGGGCATTTTCGTACAATTCTGTCGGGGCAAACTTGTACGTGTAATTAGTATGATAATTTAGAAGTTTCTAGAATGAACGTACGGAATAGCCGTGAACTAGTCTCGGGGTTGGGGAAATTTCGTACAAAACGATTTTCTTTTCCAATTAAGTACAGATCAATGATGATAAAAAATAATGTGTCCATAAGAAGTTTTTGAGTCAGTTATAACACTAAACTTAGTATTATTATCTCAGTAAACTTAATTATTTTAATGCCGAAAAAGATAACTGCTCTAGAAAAAAATTTACAAATTTGCCCCACCACTTATACGAATTTGCCCCGTAGTTCGGGCTATGTCGTAAAAAGCCATTTTTCCTTCAATTGAGTATAGTTTAATAATTAACAAATAATAAAGGGTCCATAACAAGCATTTTAGTCAGTTATTACACTAAACTTACTAGTTAGTATTAGTACCTCAGTAGAGTCAATTATTTTCGTACTGAAAAAGATAACTGCTTTGAAAAAAAGGTCTACGAATTTGCCCCACTCTCCCCTAATCAATTCTTTGTCTAAAAATTTAGTTTAAAAACTAATTTTCCAGAATGTCGAGACGAAAAGAATTTGCTGATTTATCTAAGCGACAAAAACTTCGACGACTTGCGGATGAATTTGAAAATGACATGAACGAGTTAGACTCTGAACTTGATATAAGCAATATACTACCCTCAACTGAAACCAATATTGTCAATGAAACTGTCAGTGATGCCGCAAACCTAATATCTATCCCTTTAAGTATTGGAATCGATAATACAGAAGAAGCCATTGAAATTAATTTAAAAATTAATCAAGAAAATGTACCTGTTACATCAGATATGCACAACAAATTCAATGTGTTTTTATCAACATTAGATATTGATGATGATTATGATGATGATTATGATAGTGATGACGAGGTTACAGATAGTGATTTTGATTACCCAAACGAAATACTTTCTGATGAAGATTATTTTTCTGATGAAGAAGATAATGAAATGTTTGATTTGAAGAAATCCTTACGAGCGTGGTATATAAGTTGTGGAACTATTGGACGTGACAATATGAGCAATCTTCTTAAAATGCTAAATAAAGCTGGTCATAATGAACTTCCAAATGATACTCGTGCTCTTGTAGGTACGCCTTTAAAAACCATTATAACTCCTTGTGAACCTGGAGAATATTTCCATTATGGCCTTAAATTAGCGCTGACGGATATCTTGAGTAGAGAAATTTTAGGTGATAATATCGAAATTGATATTAATGTTGATGGATTGCCCATAACAAAATCTACAAAAAGAACCTTATGGCCTATTCAGGGCAAAATAGTAGGCAATCGTTATACTACACCGTTTGTAATCGGCATTTACCACGGCACTAAGAAACCTGATTCCATTACGACATATTTAACACCATTCATTAATGAATTCAAAGAATTGAATCTAAATGGTATCATGTTCAGAAATAAACATTATACTGTCAGTCTAAGATGTGTTATTTGTGACACTCCTGCTAGAAGATTTGTTTGTGTACAAAACAATTTAATGGATATTTTGGTTGCGGTAAATGTACTGAAGAGGGTAATTTTATAAAAAATAGAATGGTGTTTTTAAACGAAAGTGCACCATTAAGGACTAATCAAAGTTTTAGAAACCGTAGTCAAGAAGAGCATCATCATGGGATATCACCATTCGAGGCATTATCGATTGATATGGTTAAGCAATTTCCTATCGATTACATGCATTTAGTGTGTTTGGGCGTGACAAAGCTATTGATCAAACTTTGGTTAAAAATAACACCGAAATTATCATGCGATCAATCAGCGAGATTGTCGACGGCATTCACAGATTTGGGGAAGTATGTTCCTGTAGAATTTAATCGAAAACTACAGTGTTTAACTGATTTAGGACATTGGAAAGCTACAGTATTTCGTTTTTTTTTATTGTACGCAGGTCCAATTATACTTGGTGATACGCTTCCTAAACCTTTTGTCGTTCACTTTAACGTATTAAGTTGCGCTATAAGGATTTTATGCGATCCACAAAATTGTACAATAAACAATAACTATGCATCGTCATTGTTAGTATATTTTGTAAGGCAGTTCAAAGTTTTATATGGGAAAGAGTATATTACCTTTAACGTTCACAATCTAATTCATCTAGAAGAAGACGTCAAACTTTATGGGCCACTTGATGGCTTTAGTGCTTTTGACTTCGAAAATTTTATGCAGTTTATAAAAAAGTTACTTAGAAAAAATGAAAAACCATTACAGCAAATCCACCGACGTTTAGCAGAAAAACTTATTCCTTCAAATAAACGCAATAAAAGATCAATGCATTGGCCATTTTTACATTCGCGTATAAATATAGCATTACCTTTTCATTGTACAGATAGTCATAGAAAATTAAAATTTGAAAACTTTGAATTGTGGAATAAAATACCGAATAATTGTTGCATTCTTTCTGATGGTAGTATCATTGTAATAGAATATATTGGCAAAAGGGATGGACAAATTATTGTTATTGGGCAGAAGTTTTTAAAAAAAGAAGGAATAAAAAATTATCCTATAAATTCTATGTCGATGAATATATGTATCGTAGATAAACTATCAAACTTTGAAGTATTTTCTGCTAACAACATTATTAGAAAAGCTTGTTTATTTATTCACAATAATATTAATTATGTCATACCGCTATTACATTATTGATTTGTTAATTACCGTACTAGCTGCTGTATAATAATTTACTTAATGTTGTAATTACTACTATTACTATTACTAAATTAAAATTCCGCTATTCGAGCACGAATGTCTACTCTCCATTTTATCTATAAACACAAATTTTAATACTGATAATAAACTATTATAATATTAATTAAGTTACTTTTTATATTATCCTGAAGAAATTAGTTATATGGGAAAATCTACAGAATTTTTCATTTTTGCGATTGTGGCGTTGCAGTTTGGCCTATCGCGATAAAAATCGCATTTCTATGCTTGTTAAATAATTATCCCCTTCCAAGGCGGAAGAGATATCACATGCCAAAATGCAGCGAGCATAACAAAGCGGATAAACGCTTTTCGCGAGTATTCTCCGCGAGTTCATGTCACGGTTCCAGTAATGCTCGCATTACTGGTCGAACTCTGCCAGAAGGCAGACCCTGGTCTGGGAGTTTCTTATCGCAGAAACCTCCAGCAGCTTGGGCATGCGAGTAAGAACTGGTGGATATTGATAAAGATCAATATCGTTGTTTATTCTTTCTATATTTTCGCATCAAACATATGGTCATCGAAGGTCTGCTGTTTCACTATCACGCTCTAGATAGACGTGTATTATTGCTAAAGTATGTCCGCGGTGCATGGAGCGTTATGAATTTTTTCGTAGCTAGTCTGTATGGTAGAAATTCTATTCCAGCAATAAATTTATTGGCGATCTAAAAACCGAACAAGCTAGGTTTTTTTTTAAATTTTACGGAACAAATAGGGATAGTTTAGGGGTATTCCGTGGTGCTTGACGCGTTTCCCATCTTTTTTCTAGCCAGTCTGTGTACAGAAATTGGATTCTAGCTATAAAATTATTTTCGATCGTAAAAACGGATAAACAAGATTTTTTTGCGATCTTCGGGTGCGAAAGTTTCAATGTTGACAAATTTTTTTGTAGCAAGTCTGTTTGCCAGAGATTGAATTCCCACAATAAAATTATTGGTGGTCTGAAAAACGGACGATGTAAGTTTTTTTATACTTTTACGGTTTAAATCAAGGTAGGTAGTTTCGCAATGTTTCGCGGTGCTGGGTATTATATCAATAAGATTGTAGGCGATCTCGAAAACGGACAAGCTAGCTGATTTTTTGTGCGATTTTCGGGTGCGTAAGGGGGTGGTTGTTACAACGTTGGTTATTTTTGTGTAGCTAGTCAGCGTGATAGAAATTGTATTCCAGCAACAAATTTACTGGTGATTTCAAAGACGGCTAAATTAGATTTTTTTGTATTTTTCTGTCGCAAAAGGGGTAGTTTGGGGGTGGTCCGCGGTATTTGCAGCGTTGTGGATATTTTTCTAGCTATTTTGTATCACATAAAGTGTATTCTAACGATAAAATTATTGGCGATTTGAAGAACGAACGAGCTAGATTTTGTTTACGGTTTTATGGTACATATATGGGTAGTTTGGGAGTTTCTGCGGTACTGGGAGCATTTCCAATTTTTATGTAGCAAGTCTGTGTGCTAGAAATTGTAATGCAGCAAGAAAATTCTTGGCCATGTCAAAAACGAACGAACTAGATATTTTATTAGAGATTTTATGGAACAAATAGGAATTGGGCAGGGATTTTCCGCGGTACTAGGAGCGTTGCAAATTTTTCGTAGCTAGTTTGTGTGCTAGAAATTGTATTCGAGCAATAAAATTGTTAGCGATCTCAAAAATGGACGAGCTAGATTTTTTTTTTATATTTCACTGAATAAATAGGCGTAGTTTAGGGGTTTTCCGTGGTACTGCGAGCGTTGCCAATTTTTTTGTAGCAAGTCTGTGAGATAGAAATTATAATTTAGCAATAAAATTCTTGGCTATGTCAAAAACGAACAAACTAGATATTTTATTAGCGATTTTATGAAAAAATAGGGGTAGTTTAGGGGTTTTCCGCGCTAGGAGCGTTGGGAATTTTTCGTAGCTAGTTTGTGTGCTACAAATTGTATTGCAGTAATAAAATTCTTGGCCATCTCAAAAATGGACAAGTTAGATTTTTTTGATATTTCACGGAACAAACGAGGGAAGTGTATAGGTGTTCCTCGGTGCTTGGAGCGTTTTTCAAAATTGGCACAGGGCATAAAATGTGATCTTTCGCCCTTATGGTGCATCGAAAATGTTTTTTTTTCATAATGTATGATTACATACGTTTCGACTCGCCTAAAAGCTTCCTGAGCAAACACCCGTTATTCTTCAACGCTTGATTTAAACTGCAATAACTCAAGAACATAGCAGCCTTGGAAATATTTTTAGCTAACGGCTGCATGGCCGACAAAATTACGTAGAGCATACAATATTGTATGCAACAAAATGTGTAGAGTATGTACGAAAAAACACACTTTTTCATCGTTAAGTATATTTCTGCGTCCTATCGTCATTGTTCCGTGTGTAAAGTAAAAAATCACGCGTTAAGTTAGTATCCGTGCATAATACTTTATTATAATGAATTTCCTTCAGTTTTTCAAATTTCAACAGAAATTTTCTATTGAAAATTTATGACGTATATTTTTTAATTTTGTTTTTAGAAAATGGAATATTATGTGGCATTTTTTGGCGAAAATGTATCCGCCTTGCCAAAAAGTTGGATTGATATTGAGAAAAAAATAATATTTTGGCCAACTAAAAATGTTCAAAAAAACAAAATGAAACAAATGGAACCAGACAGTACATGGAAGGAGTACGAATTAAAAAAGCATCTTGGACCTTTCGGTAAATATTTATTTCACATTTTAAAAGCGGTAAAATATATTGGATTAAGGAGGACACCGACGGCCTATGACTGAAGTTTGCAACGCCCAAAGAGAACAGTCACATAGTTATTTTTTATTTTTTTTTATTTTCCGTATCATTTGACACAAAATATCACTAGAACACTAAATAGTATATTATGCACCAAGGGCATAAAGTGGGTTGTGTACGCCCTGCGCGTGAATTGCGCAGGTTCGCACAAACCACTTTATTCCCGAGTGCAATATAACATTTTTTGACACATCTATCGTAAAATTCGTACTCGATTCCCGTTCGAAAAGGGCAGAAATGCTGCATATTCATTCCCTAACCTCACTCTCGTTGTCAGCGCAACGCAACGTTTGTTCCCGAGCCGAAGGCGAGGGCACAATGTGCGTGGCGCTGGGAACTAGAGTGAGGGTAGGGCATGAATGTAGCACTTTAAGCCCGCTTCGACGGGAATAAAGTACGAACTTTACGATGGGCTGTGTTAAAAAAATTTTAAAAGCATTATTTTCACTATATGACGAATTCTTAACAATAAAGAAAATAAGAATGTTGAAGCCTACCTTTCGAAACTGATTTTTTCGTTCTTTATACCTCAAAGTGTATAACGACATTTAAAACAAAAATAAACGCTTTTTCGCCATGCATTGGCCGAAAGTACCACTTGTGCTCCCGGCTTACAAACATGAATATGATATAGCCCGGGTATGGTGAAAAATACCAAGCTTTCTCTTTGAGAAAGCAATAGTACATACTCAAGAGAGCGGTAAGAGGGCCATCCCAGAGAAAATGTTGGAAAATGACTAACGTCTTTATTATAAACATAAATCTTTCAATTAGGAGAAGTCGTACACACACTTTGAAAAAATATAATAAAACTTATGAAAGAGAGATTTTATTTACTTTATTGCAAATTGAAAAATGTTAATTTCTTTATAAATTACCTTAGTTGAATAAAAAGCGAAAAATATATTGAAAAATAACGAAATCCAAACCTTTGCATTCTCACAGTATATTTAGTATTGTTTACGATGGGATATATTAAACAATACTAATACGATGGGGTATATTAAAGTTCGTACTTACTTTATTCCTACCGAAGTGGGAAAAAAGTGCACACGTTCATTTCCTACCCCCACTGTTGCAGCGCCACGCACATGCGCAAACAGTGCGTTGCGCTGGAAACGAGAGTGAGGTTAGCGAATAAATATGCAGCATTTTTCCATTTTCGGCGAGAATCGAGTACGAATTTTATGATAGTTGTGTTAAAAAATTGTATATTGCACTCATGAATATAGTCACTTGGATCGTGCGACAACTCACGCGCACGGAGCACACAGTCCACTTTATTCCCTTGGTGCATAATATACTATTGTGTATTTTACGCTCATCTTTAAAAAATCAAGTTATTGTAAAAAAGCTGAGTCCCAAGAGTGTATTTAAAAAAAATGTTTTGAAACATTTATTATTCTTGGTTCATTCTGGTTATATATAGATTAATAGATGGTCGACATTTTTGCACTGTACACGGCACATGGCACATAATGTAAACTCTCCTTTAAAGAAGTAAAGAAATCTTTAGGTGAAATTGATGATAATTTAATTCTTAATATATGGTCTTGTAATAAAAAATTGTGTTATATTTTAGGTGATGTGCTATTCTGAATATAATAAATCTATTTGTATAATAAACCTATAATAACAAGTTCAGGTGCAAAGTGAATAGTGTGCGCGGTCACTTGTTATCGCTTTTTTTTAGACTCTTTATTCTCTAACTTGAAATTCGGGCACTCATTGGCCAAAATTGTCCAATTAAGATATGGCGTAACGCTCTCACTAACTCACATCGTTGCCATGTTATCACTTGAAAAAAAGTTTCTATGTGACTGCTCTACTTGAGCATGCCAACTTCAGACTCATCAATTATGCTTATTCAGAAGAAAGACGAAGTAAGGCGCGCAACAGTGACGTTACCGTTAAAGCTTCTCAAAATTTAAAAATAATAGAGCAACTGCTTGTGGGAAGTACTGAGAATTTTAAAAAACAAGGTAAAAAAGGGTAAATTATATGAATAAATCAAGATTTCGTGCTGCTATTAGTGGTCAAAATAAATTTTAATATTTATTTCTATATATGTTTGCGATATTTTTATTAAACTGCTCAGATTAATAGTAATTAATTATATTACGATACTAATGCCATAAGTGACCCATTATGGTCTTGCTGCGCTCAGGCGCTAACTTCACGTCTTGCAGTGGGTCACTGAAGGCACTAGTGTCTTACGATATTTTATAGCACGTTTACATAAATCCGCTGTCACGCCTATTCGAGGCATAAGTAGTCTATATTACGGCACCGTGCGGTAGTGCTCGAACGTAAGGACTTATGCCACGGATAGGCGTGACATAAGTGCGGATTTATGCCACGCAGTACTATAAATGCTTTTTTGTCGTTACATTGGTTTGCACGTTACACTGTTACAATTTTGCTCAAGCCTGCGTCGGCGTCCTCCATTGTTTATAAGTTCATTGATATAAACACAAGTTTTAGCCTCATTAGAAGAGGCATCGAAGATAGAGAAGTTTTGCCTCCACGTCAATACTTCTGAAGATTCAGAAAGCATTCTCTCCGCAGCAACAAGCTCTAATGTAAGGAAGCGAGAAATAAAAAAACCCAAATTCGGTGATGAATCGGAATACGAATATTCGTCCGATGAAAACGAAAAACAGAAAAAAATAAAGCTGGATCCTAAAAAAACAATAAAAAAGGAATGTACTCCCAGCCTTGGAGCAAACGATGGAGGTAATGTATTTTAGCGTTACAACATACACAAACAAATTTACTATTACTGGCTTTTTCTCCCTCATGTCTTTTTTTTCATAGAGAATTATAACTAAACTTAAAGTTTTAAGGGGATTTCCAATACTGGCAATTTAATAGACAAGCGGCGTACCCTCAAAAAGATGCAAAAATAGTTATTTTCGATGCAAGTGCGAAAATGTGAATTTATCCTCGAAGCGAACGTTTGCGCCCTAGCGAAGCAAGGGCGAAAAGGCCACACGAGGATAAAATCACTTTCTCACTTGAGTATCGAACACTATTTTTTGACACGAAGTGGGAGAAGCTTAATTTTGGGCATACTTTTTTATTAGAGCGTGTGCAAAATCGAGCTTTGCGCACGGAGTGTGAAAAAATTAATTTACCGACCAAGGCAAAAAATTAATTAATTAAATGATGAAGTTGGGTTTATTCTACGATTCCACACCTCCTTAAAGTCTAAACAAAAGATAGAACGTTAAAAAACTTTTAGCGAGGTTTTAAAAATAGTTGAACAGGCTAATAATCATGGACTCATTTCTCAATACGTACTAGTATTTTATAAATACTAGCCAGTTCATTCCCTTTTCGGGAGAATTTAAAATCAATTTTAAATTTTTGCGCTTTTTTTGGAGACGTCAACTAATCACAAACAGTTCTACCATGTTTAACCTAACATGCCATCATTATTTTATAAGGGGATAAACTCTTCCGTAGAATACCACCTCAAATAATATAACGAACCTCTTTAATAGGACAAGGTTGCCCGTATAGAATTAGCAAATAATTCATTAACGTAAACATTCTATATAATGAGTTTTTGATAATAGCTAATGGTAGAATTTTCGCGTAAAATTTGAAGTTTGCACAGCTGATGGCCAGTTATCTACCAGGAAATGGGTTATTTTTTGTCAAATTAAATTTATTTGACAAAATATTATTTTATTGTTAAATTAATTTGAAAAAATAACCCATTTCCTGGTAGATAATTGGCCATCAGCTGCTCATACTTCAAACATTCAGTATAATTTTACTTGTTTTCAGAAAAAGAAGACAATGCACAGAAATTAATGACACCCTTGCCACCGAATACTTACGTGGAATTGTTGGTTGATGTACATGGAGATGCAGACAAGAAAAACTATGGTAATAGTTTAAATATTGACGCTGCCTCAATCATTTATGCGGAAGAAGGTAAACTAAAAACTCACACATTAAATTGAGGCGTTATCTCACTTTAAGGAGGTTCATCCGGTCAAGGAAATAACAAATAGAATTTAAAGTAAATTCAATGTATAAAGTAACCTATGTTTAAAGATATCTCATGCGAAATTTCAAGTAATTTCATCACTTCAGTGACGAAATATCAATAAAAATAGATTTGACAATTTAACATACGGTCTTATGGGAGATTGCGTTTTTTTGGTCTTCTATTGCAAAATTCATTATCATTTTACAGATAGTTTTAAAAAAAGTAAATGGTATATAATAAAAGAATATCTTACGAATAGTTAGGTTATAATTCCAAGTCAATTGACCGCTTACAAGACAAGAAGTCAATAAATGTTTCCTAAAAAAACATCATTTATGGTTAGATTATCATTCACTATATATATCTATCACGCCGTCAGACTGCGCTAGTCAAATGCTTCGCTAGACTTACGCTTGGATCACTACGTACCAGATGAACCTCCTTAACGTCTAGGAAACAACAGATCTTCCCGATTTTCTTTTAACTCACAAAACAATAAGCTGCTAAAATGTAAGGGAAGGTGAGGTGATATAGGTACTTGATGAGACGATATGGGTATTTTCATTATTGAAAATAGTAATCGAACTCTGAGAAAAACTGTAACACGCTTAAAGTATTCAGTGATTCTTCATCTACAAATAGGTACACTTTATTATTAACATTAGTGCAAAGATATTGAAAGGTATTAATCTGAAGAAAGCGATCACTTGAAAACCCATATCACCGCATGCAGTTGGGAGGTGAGGCAGTATGGGTTTCCCGTGTTCCCGTGTAAATCAAATGGAGTCAGTCGGCCATATTGGAAAAAAAATTTTACGTGGGGCTATATAGGTACTTTATTTATTAAATTATCTATACTCAACTGTTTCAGTTTCTATCATTTCCAATACATGTGTCACAACTTGAGCCATAACCTAAAACATTTGCAGCTAAAAATATTTTCTCAGTTTTTAAATATTGACAAAACCCTTATCGCCTCACTGCCCATATCGCTTCACCTTCCCCTATACAACAACAAGATTTTATGACTGATAACAACTATCGTGGGCAAAAAGTGTAGGTCTCCTTGGCACTCAGGTAATCGTATGTGCCTAAAGAAAATTCAACGCAAATTCAACGCCCTTTTTTCAAATCCGTCAAAAGTGAGATGATGCCTTAAATTATAAATATTTACGTCTTATTTGTAATTTTTAAAAGATTTTTACACATTGACTTTTTATATAATATTACATATTCACTGAATATATATATAATAATGTTTCTATACTATACCGTTAAATAGATTCGGTAACACGGCCGTCAAATCTTATTTCAAGTCTAATTTCGTAGTATAGTATAGACAACAATTTAGTTTATCACATGGACGTGAAATTTCGCGTCCTCCTGTGATCGCCCGACACTTGTGCTCGACGATCACTTTTACTCCTTCGTGAAATTTGATTTTACGTCTTAGTAACCAAAATACAGACACAAAAATAATTTCTCAAAATTAAAAAATTTTGGTACCAAAAGCCATCAATTTTAATAAAGAAGATAACATCCGTTTACGCATAACTCTATTCTCGAAATTTTTTCTGGGTGATTTTATTAGTATCTTTGATATAACTTATGGATTTGAAAAATTAAGTAGGAATTTCATCTACCTGCCGACTCCTTTTTATAATTCCTATTTATTAATTGTATACTGTAGATCAATCCAAAAATGAAAATATGGATCTTGCAATGAGCGATTTATGGAATGCTAATTTATTGAATGGAATAGATATGACAGAAGAGAAGGAAGTACTTGAAAAGTCTATAAATACAAAAACTAAAAAGCAAGTGCCAAAAGGAAAGCCATCGATAACGTCTGTACAAAACTGTGCGACCCGTTATACTATTGTACCCAGTATGTTATACAATTATATAAAACATATATTCTCAAGAGAATCGGAAACCTTTAAAACTAAAAACAGGACCCTGGTAGAAATCGAATCTATTTTCTACTAAGAAATAGCGAGTTTTACTGGAGGAAGACCAGAAACTAGACATTTTTCTTATCTACTTCTGTTTAGCGATGAAACGATTTTTCCGGGCATATTCCCCCATTTAATAGATTGAAAATAGAATAAGTTTTATCACAAATTTACATTAGCTTATTTATGACTATTTGAAAGATATAAAAGTTGACAAGTTTTTTTAGTTAGAAAATGGCTAATAAGAGGCTGGTTGTCAGGAACAGACTGGTCAACCAAGACGGCCCGGGATATTTGAAGCCCCCGGCCCTAAATGTATCTAATAATACGTATAGTGTCAGGCAATTGAAAATTGAAACCCAAGTAGGCGGGGGATACGAGGTCCACGCATATAAGGGAATTACATAGACAAGCAAAAGTAAAAAAAACAATTATTTAAATAATTCTTATACCCCAAGTAGGCGGGGGATGCGAGTTCCACGCGTATACGGGAGCGCGTCAGACGTTTATACATGCCAAAATAATTATTTGAATTATTCCTAACCCCAAGTAGGCGGGGGATGAGAGTTCCACGCGTATACGGGAGCGCGTCAGACGTTTATACATGCCAACATAATTATTTGAATAATTTCTAACCCCAAGTAGACGCACGGAGAGAAATTTGAGAGCGTCGTAATGCTACCACTAGTCGCATAGCGTCCTCATGAGTTTGGCGTTCTCACGC
>UXGD01004964.1:0-15660 GCA_900474315.1 Torymus auratus
TATTTTTAACCTACTAATGTCAAACGTGTAATAACAACATCAAGGCTTTATCAGGGCTTCGTAAGGCGTACGTCTGGTGGACACATATCAGGGCCAAACGAGGCCCATACACACAGCCCTAGTTTTTTTGCTAGAAATTTTTGAAGGCAACTTTCTTGGACCTCTGCCCCGTTACGCGTCTTGCAAGGGGCCCTTGTGGCAAACCTACTCTGGTCCTTACGTTTACTTCGGTTACGTTTATCGTTTCTGCGACTACTTTTTCTAAACTGAGCGGGACTTGTGGATAAATACAGTTTCGGTGTCTAATTCTAATGAATATACTTTTTCAAATTACGTTATACACACACGTTTCAAGTGCATGAATTTCATTTGCCATATAAAGTTCCGCATATATTTATAGCCACACACTGATTACTTGCATTAAATCAGGACTTTCTTCTCCTTTGATTGTCCGATGTCGTGTGATTTGCGACGATTTTCCGTCTCGTTCGCGCGCGACACGACAACAGCTCACCTTCCGGCTATAAATTTAGAGAAATTTTTCCGCGCTCATCTACATTTTTACTCGCGCGCGCGCGCGCGCTCTCGTCACGAGCGTAATTTATGAAGTACACACGAGACTTCAGCACTAATGATCGTGTTAGATCTCGTGTTTGCATTTATGTGATACACGAGACGTAATTAACAGACGTAGTCTCGGTTTTAACGAGCACAGTTTCTGTATTAATACTCTTATATAATTCACTTTTTTTTTGTAATATTTTCTAATAAGCATTTTCAACAATGTACATAAATTATTTTAAGGAGAAATATATTTTAATATTCCGTATCATTTAATTAATGAACTGTACGAGAATTTCTTATCGGTAAACTAAATTTCAATTTACTCGTTCAACAATAACACTGTTGCGTTAAATAAGAACGTAAGCCCCTGTTTTATACTATCCTCTTATCCGAGTATACTTCTTCTATTCATCTTTTATTACACGAATAAGCACCCCATTCACTGCCAAATGTTATTCATTTACAATATTTAAAAAGAACCTCCATTCAGCAACTTTCATTGCGAATAGAATTCGCAACGCGAATATAAATCTGATAACCGTAAAGGTATTTTACACACCTCAAAAGGTTTAAAAAACCCAAACAATAGCCATAGACGCGTGCGCGCATAACGACGCATTTCGAAAACCCATCAAAATTTACGATTTCCTCGATCGCGCTCTCTTCCTCGATCCGAAATCGTTCCTCACACGACCGTAAGAAACTTGGATATATATACTTACACCTCGAAAAAGCGGCGCTGCACTTGCACTCTCCGGCGCTCTGAATTTTCGCTCGTTGCGCAACGAAGTCTTATACGACTTCCTAAATTCCCAATGCCGGAAATCGCGCGTTATATACAACAACAATGCGCGGAATGATGTATGTGGCCGCGAGGGTAATTTGACAGAGGATAATATGCGCTCGGGAGGAGTCATGGCGGTGAGGGAGAAAAACGTCGGCACACGAGGCGCGCGCTGCTTTGTTGTTGAAACTTTGATTTAGTGCACGGGGTGGGGTTGTTGCGTGATATATACGGGTTCAAGGTGACGTTTGTGGTGTGCGTGTATGTTGACGGAAGTTGTTACCGTAATAACTGGGTGTATAACGCTGAGTAAAAGTTTGCAGAGTATAGGTACTTACCTTGTTTGTTTATAAGTGATTTTCGATAAATGCTTTCTGTACCCTATTGACATTGATTTGTTGTATGGTAATTGAAGAATTTCATTCTAATTGGCAAGTTAAGGCAAAAGTGGCACCCCTGGCAGATAAAGCGAGAAGCCTTGTAAGTTATACCAAAACAAAAAAAACATAACCTCAAATCAGCGGTTATACAAATTAGACCCACAAGTCTATAGAAAAATTAAGGAAATGATTTTTTATGCGAAAAAAATATGAAAAATTACTTACCCCAAACTTTGTCCTTTCCACCCATACAAATATTTAATTAACAAAGATAGTTCGTCAGCGTCGGTTTTTTCTATTAATCTAATAAGTTACTACGAACGAATTACTCTAGTAAATCTTGAAAAAATGTATAAATTTTCCTTTTTGTTTCGTATACACGATTAAAAAGAACAATAATTACCACGATTAAGGAATACTTGAAATCTGTCGAATCTCATATGATTGAATTTAACAAGACCCCGTAATGTGTGGGTTACGGTATATATTTACTTGAAAATAATGAATGTGTTATAATCATCTTGCTTCGAAGAATTTGCCTCGCTCCTGTTGACATCTTGCTGAGTTACAAATCTTTTTCATAACGAGAAAGTATTAAAGTAACGAGAGAAATTTGCTCATATACTTAATTAAAGCGATATTTCACGGAACCCGGAAAAAAAATCTTTGATACCGTATCCCCCGTCGTCTCGTTTATGAAAGAAAGTAATAAAAAGGTAGCATAGAGTGCGCACTAGATCCCTTTCATTAGGGTAAATTGGAAATATACGAGGGTGGATCCTATCTTCGGTTTGAAAAAGTAGTTCTTGTGTTGTACAAAATTTATTACGGTTATCTTAAACTTTCTATTTTATAAATTGCATAAATCCTATTGATATAACATTATACAATATTTGGAATTAAATAAAATGAAAATTAATTACGCCTTATTAGATTGTAAGCGAAAGAAAATAAAAGATAATGTTTTACGTAATGTTTAAATACACTTATACCTATTTACTATGAAATAAGTACGAGAACGGTAGTTATTTATTACAATGTGATAAAATATTATTAAATTAAGCTTAAAATTAAAGATTTAGAATGCTTTATAAGTTATAAACATTGCACTATATACTATTCTATAATAATAAATGGTTACGTATTCTATTACTTAAAAATATTACCTTAATTCATTTAAATTACGTTACACTGAACACAAACAACAAAGTCCCGTATACTCTTCGTGAATGGCCCCGAAAAAAAAATCACAAGGATTTATGTCATAATTGATGTAACGGTTTCAAAGACCTAAATATATTTTAATTTTTTCGCTTTACGTAAGGTTCACGCGCAGCCAGCGTAACGATTTTGATACTTCTGGACTCATTTTCTCGCGAGATAAAATCTTTACAAAGCGGCCGTTTTAAATTTTCTATTCAGAGCATTACATTGAGTTTATGAAGCAAAACATGCGGCGAGTGGTTGCCGCGATTTGTCGATAAGGTATTCCAGAGTCTGGTAAATATTACCAAGCAATTCTCTGGTATATTTACATTGATATAGTTTTTTTTTCAAATTATAGATTGGATGATAACAAAGGTTCTAAAGTTCGTAAACCCGTTACACCAATTTTCGTTTATCTAAGATAATAGAGACTATTACCGGCCATCAAAATTATAACATTAAAACGGTAGCCGTTACGGTCCTCCCCGAAAAAATACGGTCCTGTTATAAAAACCGAAAAAAACCTCCCTAAATTACATCCTAAATCATCTTTCTAATAACAAGACACTTGTGGCAGCTTTTTCAATAGATTCTCATTCTCTATAATACGTAAAAATGTTCATCCTAGTGTATACAAAAAACGATCTATTTTACCTTCTTAAAATTGATTTTTTCCAGACGTACCTCTGATTTCATTCAAACAACCCGTGCAGGTAAGAAAAAAATTTTAACGGAATAAAATACAAGGAAAAATTTGTTCAACCACGCCCACCATTACAATTATTTCGAAATCTCTCAATCATGCCCATACCATTATTCGAAAAAGTAAAATAAAAAATAAAAATCAACCTCTCCCCGATTAAAAAACCTCATCCATCGTCCTCGACATTCGCGCACTCCTCTCGGCACATACCATCACCGTCGCGCATACTTCTCGCAATCATACACCTCTATACCTCTCCGGTAAAAGTATTATAAGTATACACCTTATAGCGCTCGCGCACTCGCATTCCCACTCGACAAAAAAAAGTTTCTCTAATCTCGTAACCGGAAACTCCGCGGCAAAGATCGTCCTGCAGCGGCAGCAGCGACGACAATCGCGCCGTAAAGAGATTTCCACCTGGTATATATATATACACATACCCACGCGGCACCTATACGTTAACGACAATTACGTGCGAGCACCGCGGCGGGTAATTGCGCGTATACTTTCCATTTCGCTCGTGCAGCGGGTCATCCGCTTCCGGATTCGAGAGATGTGTATATATATAGCAGTGCGAGTGCACGCGCACGGATTGAATTAACGATCGTGTGTATGTTTTCTTTTATGCAATCGGCCCAATTAGCGCATAGACGTGATGGTGGATGTGCGTTATACAGCTCTCGCGTGGGAATGGGGAGAACGAGCGCGAGGGTTTGCGGTTGGGATATCGGATGAGAGAGGCTGCGGCGGGTTTCGACGAGTGAAATTTTAAGTGTGTAAGCGAGGGTTTAGTTTTAGTCGTTGTGTAGGCTGGATTAGGTTGGGATAAGAAATATTGTTATGGTTTTTGTTGAGAAACTGTTGTTATGTTGCGGCTGTAATATCGTATAGTGATGATTAGTGTATTAATATAATACTAAAAGCGTAATACAGACAACGCCTGTCTTTTTTACAGCAGAGAAAAATGTTCACTCAATTAGCGAATTTTCTCGGCTATAGGAGAATTTCTTTGACTGGCTAATTATCTTGCAGTATAATTCATTCGTTCTTTTAACCGCGCTTTTAAAGTTATTACCATTTAGTGAGGTTTTTATATACGTATTAGTCTTTATGCTTTATTACAACTCACCGAGGGTACACGATTTTTATAAATCTTTATCAATTATTCTTCTGGAACACAAGACAATCTCGTATAATTAAATCAATTTTGCAATGTACAAAGGATTATATTATTCAGCGGTAACAAAAGCAATTCTATTAACAGCATTTTAATTATCGATTTTAATTTTCAATAACGCGCTGTGTGTAATGAGGTATACATTCATAAAGTTTATATTATGTATTAATTATGGAACGGAAATACGGTCGACGACAACTTTCGCTGATAATTAAACAGTAGCAGCTCGCCCGATTGAATTTCAGTGTAAAATATATAATAATACTGGATGAGAGAGAGAGAGAGATAATTGACTTGTGTCGGAGAGACGTGCTCGGCAGCAGGCGCGAAATTCTATGGGAATCTTTCCCATAATTTAATTGTGCGCGTATAGTGTTATACGCGTTACACAATCATTGTCGGAGTGCATCCGCGAGCTCTACTTGACGCATAAATTTGGAGCAGGATTTCCTTCCTGCGCCTGTAATCTCGTGTCTAAAAATAACACCACCTGTAATTTAATAAGCTGCGAGGTTAAAAAAAAAGAACTAGTTTTGTTTATCGAAGTTTAAAGTGTGCTGCGCTCGCGAATCTAATTCGGTTGCGACAAATTGGGGTGAAATTTCGTTAGGAAACAATGACGTTTCACTATTTTGTAATCAAATTTCTCTGTCAGTCCAAAACAGGAGTACATCATACATATACGAACTGTGAACGTTGAAAGGGTTAAGTAAGTTCGTAATCGTTTGATTTATATATGAATAAAAAAAGTTTTTTAATCAATGTTGAAGTTGGATAACACAAAAATTATTTATTTTACCGGGCATGAAATAATTATTCCACGTAACCATCGCAATACTTATAACAATCTTTGATAACAAGAACATGCGCCGTAATTATATTAAACATGCGAAAATTTACATATATCAGATTATAATCGTTATAGTGTGAATGGGTTTTCAAGTATTATCTACTTACGCAAGAGATGCAAAAAAATAACTTATATATTTTGTCATGGAAAGAAAGTTTTTTTTTCACGGTAAATAAACTCTTGTATACATCTCTTATGCAAAGGCTTAGTCATTGTCGAGAAATCAAAATTTCGATGAAATCATTTATAGTGCATCCTGTATCTCAAAACTGATGACGTCTTTTCAAACTAATAAAAAACTTTCTACATCCATGCCACTCGATAGGATGATGCTACTAATTCGTATCTTTCGTTAGTGATTTAAGTTTTTCAAAATATTAAGTTATTATTTTCTTCATTATTTCTTTTTGAATAATTCTATCTTTTTTTTATATATACAGCCACTATTTAAAATGGCAGAATGCAACTGTGTGACTATAATTTCTATCAATCAACTGAGAAACCACACATCCTTAAAAAATGTATCACAAAATTCGCAATCACCAAAACCATCGCACCTTTCCCCAAACTCTGTATACCTTCGCTCACCTTCCCTCCCACCCGACCGAATCACTCACACACATACCTACCTCCTTCCTTGAGAACTACCAGCGGCGGCACTTTCTGCGCGCACACACATATATGCGACACGCGCGCGCTTTTGCGCGCCGCCGCGATCTCCCGCTTCTTTAGCTTCCGCGGGGCACGAGGAGGAAAACTGGGCCCGCGCGCGGGGACCTCAGTCCGCCTCGGATATTCCTCGCGCACACGTGTGTATGGAGTGGTCGGGCGCGTTTCGCTCTCCTCTCACCGCACACGGCGTTGTGTTGTATTGTGAAGAGTTCCGCGTGTGCGCGATATATTATCGACGGCGATCGACTTTTTTAAACAGGTGTGTGTGGGTATGAGTTGTGTGAGAATTTTGAAGGATTCGTATGAATTTTGTAAATTAAGTATGTGCTTAATTGGAGACGAAGGAAATTTATGTGGTAAATTGTTGGTTATTTGTATTCGTAGGAGGTAGCCTCGTTGGTTCGTAATATTTGTTTAATATAATGAAAGTTGTTGCATTTCTAGTAATTTTTTCAATATTAATATAGAAAAGATTTTTAAGTTCTTAATTTTTACTATTTTCAAGTTTTGATAATTTTGTAATAACTGTTCCCCGCGTACAGGAGGAAAATAATCATTTTTCATAAATGAATTTTCTTTTTTACACTCAGGTTTCAGTATTTAAACTTAATCTTATTGAGAATTATTTTTGTTTTGACCTGGCCTCGGTTCTATAAAAAATTACCATGACTTTTAATAACAATTTTTATTTTTATTTATACGATTTTTTAACAAATTTATAAAAATTCCAATAGAAAAACTTCGTGTTTTTTTTAGAATATAAATAGGGTATATAACATAGTTACAAGGGAATGACAGTAACGTTGTATTGCAAAAATAAATAAATCAATTTTTTTTTCAATCATGAGTGTGCAAAAAATATGATAAAGAAAGGTCGTGGTGTTATATCATGCAGTGCCGAGTTGGATGCCATTGTGTAAAAGTGAAGTAATTACCGCCGGTTTAGAAATTGGTTCGTGTATAAGCGGAGGCAGAATCTGATCTTAATTGCTGAAATTATGACAAACATTGATTAAGTAACTATAACGTGATATTTATCTGTTTACGGTAGTGTTATGTAGGTGCCCTCATTTTTTGATATTTCCAGTTTACACATAATGAGTTCAAATGTTCCTTTAGTAAAATTTTACGTAATCATCTACTTTTATGAAATTCAATCGAAAAGCTTAAAATAATTCTAATTTAATTTATCCCTTATAAATTAAAAAAAAAAATACAATTAAAATTTGTAATAATTATAATCCGCTAGTTTATTTTTAATCCAAAATGATTAATGAATTCTCTATCATATTTACCAACTTGGCAATAAATTGCATTCCTCAGGAGCAATGAAAGTGATGTGTTTCTAATGCACATGCACATGTATACATTTATAGAAGTTCACAAGTCATCACCGGTCGCATTTGATGAATGTTACTTCCGACAGATAGAAATCGCTAATATCAAAATTATGATTGATTTGCACAATAAAAAGTCTACTATTATTATCTCTCTTATATAGTAAATTCCATCTAACGCCAGCGAATTTTTTCAGAAAATGATTGCTTCCGATTTTATATACATTATGTACACAGTTCTGCATTAATCTTATCTTAACAAATGACTTTTCCATTATTTTGCTAGTGTGATTACATAGAAATATATCTAACACGATTGTGACATTTTCGTACTATAAAATAATATTAAGATAGGTATACAAAATAAATATTAATATAAGAATTCAATATTCTGAAAAGTAACAGTTTAATCTCTGATAATATATTTTACTTTTATTATATCAACAAACTTTATTGGTATGCTCATCATGCATTATTATCTCAGTTATTATGTTTTAAATTTATTAATTTCACTTTTCATTAATTTTCACTACCATTTGAATGCCTTGAAAAAAGAAATAATCATACCAGTATCAAAATATTAAAAAAAGCTCACTTTTTACATATTTACAATACCAATTCATACGACAACCAATTTTCAAAAACAAGATCCTCTCATATCAAGAATAAAAAATACATTCACGCGTTATATTTACGTTACCACTCTTCTTTACAAAATTATTCTCCATTCACATAAACCATCCTACCCCCAATCTAAAACCAATAAATTAAATCTCCGCGTATCCTCAACGCAGCTCGCACCGACCAGCAACAATCCCATCGCCTGAATCCAACCAGCAGCACCGCAGCACTTAACGCAACGATGCAGACACCGGACTAGGGCGTCGATCGTTGGCTATAGCCAAGATGCATCAGCGGCGCCGGCCGCGGCAGGATGACCCGGCTGATGACCCTCGTCGTCCTCGCGGCACTATGGACCATAGCAGCGACGAGCGAGGATGCCCGAGGTCAGTGTCACGTTGAATATTTTGGTAAATCGGGTCAGCGGGTCATTAGTCTTTCTCGAGCGGTATAGATTATATGAATGGGATCGTTAAAAGTGTTCGCGTGAAGTTGATAATTGCTGCTGGGGCCGGATGTCAAGGTTGAGATGATGTGTTGGGTAACATCTGCAAATTCGGTGGAGGGAAGTGTGCTGTGGGACTGTTTTTGTTGGCGAAGGAATTTATTGGTGGTAGTTCTAACGTTTATTTGATAAAGTGGTATGAAACGTGTTATTAGATAGTGATAAAAGAGATTATATTTTTTTAAATTTCTTTCAGAATTAAATTATATAATGTGTTTAAAATCAACATTTTGAACGCATGTTGCTTATTAAAAATTACTGCATTTTTTATATGATTCGTATACAAACCCATTCATTTATAAATTAATTTAATTACTGAGAATTAATGGGATGGTTGAATTTAATTATCATTAACCACTAAACAAATCTATAAAAACGCGTAACAGTTTCGTTCCCTTATATTAACCGCGAATATCGTTGCCTACAAAATTCTACTCCAGTTTCACGTCGGATATCAAGTTTAATAACACTTTACATAAACTCGCTCTTACGTATCAATTAAATAACACATCCGCGAGGAAGCGATTCGCGCCAACAAGACTGCAACGCACCAATTTAATAAGGCTACTATACTGCGCTCACACTTCGTAATAATCTCTCTCTCTCTCTGTGATGCCTAACCGCCTGTAACACCTTGCGCAAAATCTCACCGCGCGGTTTATTATTACAGAGAAATATACCGAAAGTATATAGCGATCGAGCGTTCGCCAATTAGGTTGGCACAGCGAAGTCGTAAATAATGGATGGTGACATAGATTCGAGTGTGCCTAATTCGAAACAAAGTTGTTTCACGGTGGAAGTAAGAAACGTTTTCATCGGTCGTTCGAGGTTTATGTGTTTTTGCCGTTTACGGGAACCGCTAACGAGCGAGGCGAATTCTTTCGAGTGCAGCACGCGTGTAAACGCCCGGAACGATGAGGCGTTAACTTACTGATGGTTAGTATGCTTGTCGTAATGAGGATGGGATTGTACATGGTGTTACCAAAATTTGGTGTTGTTATTATGCCGTGCTAGTTTGGGAAGGTTGCTGCTTCGGAAGTTTTTTTGTTTGAACGTTATACTTTCGTATTGTTTTATACGATCTGTTCAAGTACATAGGTGTTAAGTCGGGAAATTTGAAGATATAACTGTAAATTTATTTGCTTTGTTTATTGGATTTTGAATGAGAATAAATTTCAAAAATAACTTGAATTTGGATAAATTGAAAGAATGATATATGTTTTAAAGCACACACTAAAAATATATTTGTTGTAATATATCTTCGGCTGTTACTGCAAAAGAAATTGCATTTGTTTAGTTAACCATCTTTTTAACTTAATTTCTTCTTCTTCTTCTTCTTCTATTAGGTTGGCACCATTGCATGTACGGCCATCAACAAAATAACTTAATTTCGATACAAATTAATTCAACAAAATTTCAATAAATACACGTTTATAATGGACAAAGTAATTCATTTTTCAAGTTATATAAAATCTCCCTTTGAAGAAAAAAAAATGTTTGGAATAGTGTTTATGAAATTTTCGTTTATAAGTACCTAAAAACAGACGAGTATGGCAAAATATCCCATTGCAACATGTATCTAGCTTCTTTTTCTTCTTTCAACATATGAAATCTTATTTCAAAATAAATTATCGGTTTCTCGAATTTTCCTCTTTTCTTTCTCCTAAAAAGAAATCTAAACTATACAGCCATAGCAGCTATAGAAAAATATAATAAAATGTGTCCCACAACAAAGCTAAAATCCTCTCAAAATAACTATAATAACAGCAAACCACAGCCTAACACCCATAATCCTCCACCGCGTACTTACCCAGAATACACCTCCCCTATAATTCCACACCTCCTTATCAATCCTTCGCAGCCGCAACTCATCTCTCACTCCTATAATCCATCCTCTGGACCGGGTCTCCTCTCACCTCGCCTTACGCAACGCAAGAATGTCAAGTTCACGGCGACGCGACGTCCCGACCGCGACGCCGAGGCCGCAGCAAAAAAGAAGTGTAACAATGAGCCGCCCGCGGTCACGCCCCGAGATAGTAGCCTCTCGCTCGAAGTAACGGTATAAAGCGGATTTTTTATATTCGGCGGCGAATCGGGAAAGAGAGGAGGGCATTTAGCGACGGCGGTCTAATAAAGACGTCCTCGTTTACGGAAAAACGGCGAGTGGAATTTCGTGGGTCGTGATGTGTGTGGTGAGAGGATGACTTTCGAAATGCGAGGATATGTGTGCGTTGCTGTCGAGGTGAATGTATATTATGATGCAGACGAGCGCGTCGTGTTGTGAATTCTGAAGAATGTTGACAAATTGTGACGTAAAATGATCGATTTGGTTTTATAATAGGTGCGGTGTTTTTTGTGTAGTGTAATGTTTTTTATTGTGGGTGTATAAGGATTTTCTAAGGTATGGTGAGAAGGAATTGTTTTGACAGCTGTTTTCTATTAACAAAAATATATATCGAGTGATTAATAAGGACGTTTTGATAGAATATACATAGAATGTTTTATATAAAGAATTGATTGGTTATGCTGTTTTTCTCTTGATATATACATTAATAATGAATCAAATATAAACAAACCAATTTTTACTTGATGTAAAAGAGGTACTTTATTATTTAATATTAAAATAAATATAATGCATCATCAATGATATACACTGGATATTTCAAAAGAATATATTTGGCTAACAACCAATTCGAGGGCTAACCGTCATAGTTTACACTAAATGTATAGCAAACAGAATTTAATACTACATAACACAAAAACAATATAAAACAAGATCCGCGCGGATATAACGTCAACCCTCGTCTATCGAGTGCACAGCTCTCGACGAGAGCCTTGTTATTGACAGAGAGCGCTATATATACACTTATACACTCGCCGAAGAAGGAGCTTCTCGAGAGGATCACCAGCCATATCCAAACCTTTCGCACATAACAATAGGAAAAATCGCGAAAGCACTTTACCCGTTTCAAGTATATATTGTCATTTAAAGTAAAGATCAAGAGCCACAATTGAATTCCTCTCGACGACGAGCGATATATATATTAACGAAAAAATTCGCCTTACTTTCTGCCCGCAGTAAAGGGACTGGTACGGGACTGGGCTCCACTCGTTTGGCTCGCGCCTGGCGAGCGTTTCCTTCCTCTCGGCGTGCCCGAGTTCCTCGATAACATGCAGCCTGATGACCACTACTTGCGCACCCGCACAAGTCTCCGTAAGTATATTTTTTTAATTCACGATTTTAATTTAATTGAAGCTTCGTATATACACACGGTTTATTATAATTAAGTTTGAAAAAAATGAGGTTTTAAGGTCACCACGCGAACCGTATATAACACGAGATATCGTTATCTTTAAAATTGAAATTTATGAATCGTTTAGGCGGACTACACGTACGATATATGCCTCGGATGGAATTTGAATCGACCGATAATAACTGAAAGTAAGCGTATATATAAAGTGGATAACATTATATACCGTCGATGTATATATTTATATTTATTTAGCGATGGTAATTAGAATATGATAGCGACGAAATGTCGTGAGATTTAAGACATATGTTATTACACGCGTGTATGTCACTTACTCGCGCGCCGAATTGATCGAAAGTAGTAGCGAATAAGTCAAAGCAATAGACATATATAGTCGCGGAACCGAACCGATTGCCGAGCTATTAGTTATACAATGCGAGAAGGAAAGCTCGTGACACATAAGATAACGACGGCTGCTGCTAATAGGTTAATCACGTTGTTTAGAAATCCTCGGGGTTTCCTTAAAAACCCTGCGTGATTTATCGAGGAAGACGTAGAGGCTCATATAGCCTCGAGTGATTTTCGCCAGATCCAATCGCACGCAAAAAGTGGGATATAGGTTTACAAGAATGCGCGTGGCGCGCTTTTTTTTCGTTAATAAGCTTATGCGTGTCTTTTCTCTCGAGGGAATGTGCGGAGGTTTAGGTCGACGCGAATATTCTGTTCGGTATTGGGTATAGTAGAGAAGTGGAAGAGATAAACGCGAAAGTTTCATTTTTTTGGGTACAAAAATTCCTGTGTGGTGGGGAAAAAAATGGTTTTGAGAGTTGTGTACTTGAACTTGAGATGAGACAGTTTGTGATAATAAAATCTCATGAGCTCACAAGCGTTGTTCGGGCTTCCTAAACCTCAATTATTTTATTTTATTCCACTTTGCTCTTATAGACTTTTATAGATTAGATAATAATACAGTTATTGTTTTATTTTCCAATATTGGAATACTTATTAGCTTTGTAATTATAATTATTAGCTTTATAACTGCGCAATTGAATTGATAGTATTATTGTCTTAATATAATAAAGTAGATAACAACTCTGACATGAAGGAATTTAACGTATATTTAAAATTTTAGACTTGAAAATTTCCAATCCCTTATTTATACTTAAATTATTGCCATAAAGTTAAAGTTCTTTCCAAACTTTCTTAAATGCTGTTAGCAAAATCAGCTAAATTTGTACTGCATCTTTAGCGTCACTTTCAATGATATACACTTCCTACATTTCATATTATAAAGTCATCCTTACAAAACCAAAGTAACTTCAAACACCAACAATACTATAATCATCGAACCACTGCACTTCCTATATTACACCCCCCAAGAACCCTTACAACAACGTATCCATCAATCAACCACCCGAAAACCCACAAAAACTTCTCCCTTCCTATACCCTCCGATCAATTAGCCCCGATGGCGAGCTCCCGCGATCTCGCGCGTAATTACACCCATACGGCGAAATTGTCCGCGATTGAATTAACGAACGACCGAGCGTCGCCATTTATCGAACGGGAGGAAACACGTGCGCGCGTTCCACTTCGCGCGGAGAGAGAGAGACGTACGCTGACCTGTCGTGCGTAAGTATTGCATACTGACCTTTTTAGAAGAAAGCGAGGGAGATAATTCATGGGTGTGTATAGTTGCGGAATGATTGATCGCGAGTGACAGCGCGAGTGTAAGTATGTTATTACAGGTGGATGATGGTATATAGTTGGTTGAGGAATGCCACGTGGCGGGGGCCATTTTTTTATTTTTATTTTTGGAAAGGAAAGGAACTGGGTGGAGAAATAAGTATTATGCACCTTTAATTTTTTCTAGACCATTGTTTTCATTTCCGTGTGGATTGTATTACATGAGTATATGAATAAGTCATTGTTGTTATTTCCGTGTAGATTATATTATGAATAGCTGGTGAAATATAAGAGCATAGTTAATTTTTTTTTATCAACTTAGATGAAAGTTATTGTTTACAACGATTAATTTTTATGGTAAAACGTTACGTGTATAAAAAAAAATCGTTGAGTATGTATTAAAAGACCAAGCCATGTATAAACATAAATGATTGTTTTTATCTTAAAAGAAAAGGAAATGACGGTATAATTTTGTTCCTCTATAATATAAATTCGTACGAAACTTTTATCCTCGCAGAATAGAGGCTTTTAGGCCCCATACTTTGATCGGCTACCAATTAGACCCTCACCCATAAACTTACCAAACCGGGCGGCCCATCAATTGAATTCATCAGCATGAACGTCACGATCGCCTTATGCAAACGCAATAATCACGCGACGATACCGTTTCCGATCAACTTTATTTTCATTTTCCCCTTCTCCTTCCACCTCTCACATATACACCACACACATACACATCCATCCAACAACTTTCCCCATTATCCATTCAAAGCACTACCCAACCAACCGACAAACCGATCCCAAACATCTCTCTCTTACTCTCTCAGACGAGGTCACACACACATACATACACATACATGATACATCACGAGAGCGCCTTATCGGGCGGTCGCATCATCACCGTGCGCTGAATATTCGGCGCTTTCGCCATCCTAACGAGCACACGCACACACACACATATATATAAGCGAAAAAAAAAATCGAAAATAACGATCGCTGCACCGGTTTTCGCAGACTCGCTGCTGCAGAATCGCTCGTCGTTCCTGCACGGGCGCAAGCCCGCCGGCTCGGTGCCCATCTACGCGCTCGTGAAGAATTGCCTGGCTGGGAAGCCGACGACGGTGTTGACGAAACAGGAGCAACAGCAGCAGCTGGCGATGATGGAGAACGAGGTGGAGGTGGCCGGAATGCTGGACGAGTTTGGTGGTAACCCGATCGAGACGAATAATGTGCCTGGTAAGCAGGGAGTTATTTTGTTTGTTTTTTAAGGTGTATGTGGAAGTGGATTTCCATATTCTTATTGTACTGTAAATAATCAAATGTTACCGACCAATCAAATCCATCTTTAAATGCTTCACAACATCCAGCCATCGTTTTTTAAGGAAAAAAATACATTTTTAATCTAAAAAAAATTCAAACAATCGCGCTTTTTTCAAATAACCAATATCACATCGATTCTTTAAATTAGTACTTCCGACTATCATCTTTTTAAAAGAGGATATTTTGTTTTTATCAATAACTTTAGAAGGTTGGTGTAGTTGGCCATTGTGATTTTATTAGTCACAAAGAATAATGTAATGAATATGATATTCTCCAAATTCAATCATAGGGTTGCACGATATAGCAAGATTGATCTTGATATTGTATTGTCCTCAATATTCAAGACAACAATCGATACAATATTGATATACAGTTTTCGATACAATATCAAGATTGTGATGGCAAGAATCGTGTCTTGTATTAAAAATAACTTAACATTTTCATCGTAATAATTTTCGAAATTATCATAATAACGGACATGTAACCACCAATTGTTGAAGAAATAGAGGGAAAGAGAAAATTTATCATGGAGGATTATCATTTCCGGGGCTCCTAGATCCCCTCGGTCTGGCTTACTTAGGTACGTGAGGTCACAGGGAGAGGG
>UXGD01004965.1:0-15659 GCA_900474315.1 Torymus auratus
TACCACAATCTTGATATTGTATCGAAAACTGTATCTAAATATTGTATCGATTATTGTCTTGAATATTGAGGCAAGACAATACAATATCCAGATTAATCTTGCTATATCGTGCAGCCCTAGTATTTTGTAATTTAATAACAAGTTCACAAATTTGATGTGTTTGTGTTTGATGGACTTTGTTGAACCAAAGAAACCGTAGTTAAAAATTATAATACACAATAAACAACATATACTGATACCCATATATAGTCTAAAATTTCGACAATAACTATTAATCCAGCCATCTTCCGATTTATAACGACCGCACCGACACCTTACTCCCGCGCACGCGCAATTAGACCCACGACGCCCGATATAATATCGTGCCCCCCTCTTCCTCCTCTTAAAATATAAAAATAAAAAAGACGCGCTATCTCGCCGCTAATTAGCGTCCGCTCGCGTCCTTCTTTCCGCGCGCGTGGCTTTTCGGTGGGAGGGCTTTCGACCTTGGGCTCTATAATTAGAATTTCAAATTGAATTTTCGGCTACGACGACGAGGCCCATATGCGGGTGCCGATAAACATTACACCGCGAGCGGCCTTTCATTTTCGGCGTGGTAATGATTTCGTTTGCATGAGTGCTGCTTATGCGCCTGCTCGAGTGTGATTGTAGCCGCGCAGCTAATAATACAAAGTGCGGATGTCGCTGAGGTTATCGTTTTACGGATAAAAAAGAAAAGTGAGTATTTAAAAGCGAGGCATTGTAGTGGAATATCGTGTTTTGCTACGGATTTTTCAGTATTTCGAAATTTTTTGGCTTTCTATACTAATATTAATTCTGTTTCGCTGCACTGTTAAAAACTTTGCTGAAATTTAAGATAAATTTAATGTACATACTGTAACAAAACTTCAAAACTTCAAAGTTTGTATTAAATTTTGAAGTCGAAAATTTGAACTGAATTTTGAATTACAGAATGTACATTAAATTTATCTTCAATTTCAGAAAATTTTTAACCGTGAGTTTTTCAATTTATTAGTAATAATTTTCAACGGTTGAAGGTATTTACATCTGGTTACAAATTTTCAATATCGAACAAGAATTACGTATAATATCATAATAGGCGTTCTCTCAGTAAAATTACGCATGCATGAAACTCAGGCGGACAACAATCATTGTCGCATAAAATAATTCAACTCACTTATACCGCACGGCAATTACTCTCGAATTAATAATGAAAATCAGCTTGCAAAACGGATTTATCGTTCGATTCCCTTTCAGCGTGTCGCGTCGTGTCGTATCTAGAGCTGACTCAGGCACTCGCAGTGGAGGTCGCTCGCTATGGTCAGACGAGCGCGCGCACGTATTGGTATATATATATACACACACGCGGATATCACCGCCGCCGTCGTCTGAATTATTCGATCAATTTTAACTGCGTACCTCTCGATTTCCGTACCGGCGGGAAGGTATCGATTTTTTTTGTATGCGATGCGCCTGCAGCTTCGTTTCCGCTGCTGTGTGCAGGATATCGGTTGAGGGATCGTGTTTGAAGGGATTTTATGGTATGCATTGTTCGTTTTTTTGCATTAAATTTTATTATGTTTGTGGAGTCGGGAATGGGTATGTGTGTTCAGTAAATGGATATTGGAGGATATTGTGACAGTGCACGTATGGAATATATATTAGGTTGAATAGGTAAAAGCGTGCATCAATTAAGATAACCTAGTTTCCGTTTGAAGATAAAAGTAGAGACTATTTTTTAAGTTACTTTTTTAATCATTTGTTTTGTAAATGATGTGCAAAAACAGTTATGGATTCGCGTGACTCAAAATCTAACTATTGAAAAACATGATAGATTATCTTTATCTCTTAACAGATTGTATTTTGGTTTATACACTATATAGATGCGAATTTCTTTTGCATTTAACACGCACGTAATTTTCAAAGCATCGATTTATTTCATAAATATACGATTAAATAATTTATAGACAGTTTCTCGATAGCGTTGAAAGCTATGCGTTGTATACATATAAAATATGTAAATACGGAGAACTCAAAAGTAAAGGCTATAATTTATTTTTTTGATTGTTGTGAAATAATTAAACTTTGTTGATCAATTATTTCTATTATTTCATTTTTCCAATTAACATAATGGAATCAATCATCTCTTCATTCTTAAATAAATATCACTTGAACTATTGAAGCATTGATAATAGATAATTTATGAAGATATGGCATTAAACTTGTTTTTCCACTATATTTCATTAAAAAATAAGTTAAATTATTTGATTATAATTACTTTTTTGTAGCCTGATATCTAGTGCTTGGCCGACATCTCGTCACATTGACGTTCCTGCCATAAACCACGCACCTTTTACGTACACATTAGATTCCTTTTTTCTGGCACTCTCTTCCTCCTTCACCCGCACCCCGAAAACACATTTCCGCAAACGATCGTTAATGGCATCAGCCACGTTGGGCCGGCGGCGTCGCCTTTAACAGCCTCCTTCGTCAAAGCTACCGCCGCTGCTACCCCTCCAGGCTCTTGGCAAAGTGGATCAAAAGAGTGGGAGAGACTGAAGCGTAGACTCTCTCCATCTTCTCCGTGCATCCGATTGGCAAAAACCCGTAATCGAATCTATATCCTGCGCGTCTCTACTTCTGAATCTCGCGGCGTGAATTATTTTGTGCATCGAAAAACTTCTCTCCTACGGCGGATTACAAACATTCCATCTTCTTGCTTTGCTGTGACCTATAATTCTGCGTTCAGTTGCCTCGTTGAGTAATATACTAGTGTAAGAAGCCACAGGAATTTGAGGTTATATTATTATTATACCTTTTTCCTCGCTTCATTTATGGTCGATTCAATATTTTCGCAGCCGACGGTCGCACATTAAGGGGATGACGTATGTGTATCGTGATTCCTCCTTTTTTTCTTCCTCAGCGCGGGCATAAAGGCTGAGCGCACGATATTATGACTGGATGAAATTGCGAAATATGGGTGTCGTCACGTCGTGAAAGAGAGAGTGAGGGCGATAAAAAGATTTTTAGTGCTACTTGATTACACGGCGCCTGGGATATATCATTTTTCTCAGAGAGTAGGCGTATAAAACCCGCGGCTCAGGCGTCGGTTAAATAAATTTTCATCATTATCGTTATTGTATCGTGATTTAGATTTAACGTAACGGCGGTAGTGTTACAGTAACCTTGATCGGGTTGGCGGGGGACGCAACTCGTTAGGAGTGTACCGGGGATCAGCAGCGTAAACCGAAGAGCAAACTCGGTCGGCGCTCGGATTTGCATTGGCAAGCGCCCGACGACTCCAAGATGCAAATATATACTCGCGTGAGCAAGTCTTCGATTCGGTTCGACGGTTTTTCCATCCCTGCAGTCGCGACAATTGCTACCAAGGTCGTGTTTGACTTGCCGCCAGCGAGCCAATCAGATCCAAGAACTAACCTTAACCAGCCTTGGAAAAGTGGGTGGGTGGGTCGTGATGAATTGGGAATTCAAGAGATGCATCACGGTTGTGTTGTTCGACGGGGATGTTGATCGGAGAATGTGGCCGCTGTACCTTCTACTTGCTTTACGAGATGAGGTAACCTGGATACCAGGTATGGAGGGATGACAATAATATGGACTAATGGTCTGTAGTTTTTCTTGCGTAGCATCCATCAGACTTCGATACAAAAAAGGAGCTGGTACGGGAAATAACGAACAAGTCGTTGTTCCTCGTTGTGCAACGTGGGATAAAAACGAAACTTGCACAGCTCATGGTATGCATAATTAGCCAACAAAGCCATTGTTTCATCCTGATTCCGCTTATCTTGTTACGCTAACGCAAACGCAACACTTAGGATGACCGAGAGCAAACCAACTCTTCGCGGCGAGCCGAACATACGCGAATCGGTCCTGATCAACAACCCACGCTAATAGAATCGCAGTCGTTAAGCGTGAAATCACGTGCCACGAGCCGTCGATTAACGAGCTTCTCGTTCTCTTCCACCAGCGAACACACGTTTGGCCTCTTTGACCGAAGCTGTTAATTAAAAACTCGAGCGCACGACCTGCCAGTTGACGGATAATCAATTCGCTTTAATTAGGACCACTGCATCCGCACACCGCTAACGGTAACAACAGCCCTTCTACAAATGGTCATGTCGGAATTCCTCAGTTCCTTGCTCGATCAATTAACGACGACGTCCATCGATCCACGTGTTTCTAAGCTTCTCGCACAAAGGAGCTCTTTCTTCTCGATCTACATCTCTCTTTTCGTCCATCCATCGATCTTATGCTCTGCCTCGGTGAATGGAGCATGCACGCTTCGATCTGTCGAGGGGAATCGGACGAAGGAACTAGGAATTGGTCTTTTGAAGGGATCACTGAGAGTCCGTGTAAGTTGGGCAAGAAAAGATGGGAAACTTTGAAGGAGGATAATGATAGGTGAGACTTTAATAGCGTTGGGCTCAAGTTGTCGTAGAAGGATTGAAGGTGATCGTTTCCTAACTTCAAAGTTGAAGTGAACAGGTTTACGAAAAAGCGGCGTATTTGATTGAAGTTTTCTTTTTGGAGAATATGGGATTGTTGCATTGAATAGTAGGACGTGATAATAGTTTACGACGTGTACGTGCCACGAAGAGAAATTACCCGCGAGGTTGGTCAGGTTTCATTCCACTCGCCACTAATCGTAATAAATAGCTGGTAAAGTTTTTCAACTCAACATATAAATAACTTTGGACTTGAGCGCAATCTTGCCTAGCTATAATTATTTCATCAAACGTTTCAATTATATCTCTGCTAATGCCCCATTTGGGAATTAGAGACCTTAAAAAGTGGATATAATCTACATTTTAAACTATCATCTTTAAAGTTAAAGTATAGTAATTTGCCTGGAAATAGCTAAAGTTCACAAGACGCGATAACCTTCGTATATATAATCGGAAGTGATTTGCTCCAAGTCTTATAAGGTTTCCCACGCGTACTCGAAGCTGTTGCAGCAAAACAAAAGTCTAATTTAAATTCAACTTTCTCCTGTCTCCTAATAATTATACACCATCTAACGCGGAGACTCTTCGCAATTCCAGAGCCGATCATAATTTTGCATACCGAACAAAGAATACAGCCAGAAGAAGCAGTCGTCGTGCTTCCGATCGCGAGAAGCTCAGACCCAATCTAGCCAGGCCATTACGTCCGGATATCTTCTCAGAAGCGAAGTCGATGAATAAATTTTATTCCGCGGCACTGGGGCACTCCCTTCGTCGGGTAAACGACATCGTCGCTCTCTTTCTCTTTCTGCATAATTAAGCGCGAATAGAGGCGCGCGCGCGCGGAAAAAGAAGCGCGTGAAATAAACAGCGCGCTCGGGCACTTGGTATTCAAATGCCGTTTTCCAGCGAATTTCCGGTTGTGACAGGCTTTTACGCTGGCCTATACCGGCTTCTTTGTCGTCGATGTCGCCTACTCCTCTTCGCTTTTCTTTGCAATTCGTTCGCTCGCTCCTTTCGAGAAATAACAAGGGTATCGCTGCGCTTTGTCGAGAGTTTTAATATAATTGCTAGAGAGATAGCGAACGGTAGAGTCTCGACAGAACTTCGATTGAACAGTAATCATTCGGATTAGCGTTGCATTCGATACCATTAATAACGTAAAATATATGAATGAAAAGTTTGTGTTTATACTTCTACGTAGGTAAATGTAAAATTACCATATTTGGTTTTGTTACAATCTACGACACAATAAAACTAGAGACAAAATGCCAGGCATGTCAGCTAAATAAAAGTAATGAAAGCTCAAGTACAAAGGGATATTTGAGCGCTAGTGGGTTAATAAGAACGTCATAAAGAAGAAGCGTTAATTCTCAATTACAATTTAATAACGAAATGCAGAGGAAGGAAACGAGAGAGAGAGATTATATTCAAATGCAAAGTAGTAATTGATTAAAAACTGCAAGTGGAACAAAGCGCGTTGCCATTTCAAGATGCTAATGCGAATTAATGAACCATTAACAATTACTTAGCGAGGTTCGTGTTGCGCTTCCATTTCTGAGCAGCAATTTACTGTATACACCTATACAAATAATAATCCAATTCCATGTAGTAATGCCGACTCGTCGCAGGGAAAAAAAATTTTGCAGCTATTCTATTTAAAAAGCAAAGACACTCGCTTCTGGCGCGCACTGAGCGCTAATGAAAAAAACTGGTAATGGAAAATTCCTCTCCATCATTCGGCTGATTTTTTTATAAAGATTTCAGCCTCGAGCTTGAAACTTCTCTTCAATTTCTGTACCGCTAAATCTGCTCTCGGCGAAGAGAGACCGCCGATTTAAAAATTCATCCCAATAGACCTTTAACGATCCGTGCGCACTTGCTTCTCTCTCCGGTCTGTTCGACCTCTTTTCTCCCTTGATTCTTGATTCCCCTCTTAACGTCTTCTTCTTCTTCTTCCTTCTTCGTCATACCCCTGTCGGGCTACATGTTTTTCTCCTAGCACGGGGGTTTAATTATCTCCCGGAACAACATCTCTGGAGTGCAGTGCACACGGTGGCGATTCGGCAGGTGTCGTCTTTTTTTCCAGATTTCGCTTTTCCAGAAAAAAAGAAAAAAAAAAGGAAAAGTAGGTCAAGTCGTCGAGTTTTCGTTTGCTTTTAGCCGAGACTCAAGAGTAGAAGAGAGAAAGAAGAAGAGAGGGAGAGGGATAGCGAGTAGTTTGAGGTTATCTCGGGGATAAATGTCTGAGAAGGTCTTTGAAGGTTTTTCTAAACTTGTCTTTGAAGATTGCTGCGTGCATTTCATTGCGTTTTTAGACGTCTCATGAAGATTCTTCTTCACTTTTAATAGCTGTGTCATTACGTCTGGTTGGCACTGCAACTTGAATGTCGAATTTTTGTCTATTTCAGAAATGCCCGTATATGGGTAATTACCTTATGTAAGATGCAATGTACAGCAGGGATAATGATTCTCGTAATGATTATTCGTAAAAGTCCTTGCATAATACGCACATGCATTCTGATGACAACATACTAATTCTTATATAATAAATTGGCTGTTTGATTGAAAATGAACTAAAAATAAACACATCTTCCTAGAGTTTCCATCCTTAGGTTGAACGAATAATAAGTTATGCATGTATATATTGGTTTTCTGGTATTTCAATGTTATTTATCTCAAAGCCATCATAATAGTTGATCAACTTTGTGATCACACAGACAGACTATTGTCACAACTATTTTTAAATTACGGAATTCTCTTTCTAGTTCGCTAGAACGTCAAACTCGACATCCCATCGTTCGCTAAACCGCGCGCAAAACTCGCCTTCAAAGTTCTTTGCGTGGGAGCCTCAAAGGGTCATCATCGCCCAGGCGCTGCAAATTACACGCTCGTTACATCCATGCACCACGTGCGCTCGACCTTTTAAGCCGTTTATTTTCCGCGCGCTCGTCCGAAGCGCGCAAAGATTATCCAGTTTGGAAAAGGGAGATGCGGTTGAAGCTGCGATGATTACCATTTGATTATAAAGCGAACGTAGAATTTTAATGAAGCTTCGGCTCGTTGATGGTAATGACGGAGACAGTTGGTGCCACTGCAGTAGCTTGCGGTCACGTTTTAATGGCATTTCGCGAAAGTTCACGGCCAACGTGTGTGTTTGTGTGTGTGTGTGCCATCCGTGAAATCTGCGGTTTTTGGGGGATGAAAATTTGTGCAGCCGAAGATAAGCGATAATTCTCCGGAATTACACACGTACGTGATTAGTTAATTTTAGTTTAATCTCCTGTGTGATCGATTCCTGATGCACTTGTGTGTTGCTCCCATATCCATTCTAATCCTCGTTAATCGCTGTTCGGTAACGTTTGTTTGTGCACCAATACACCAAGTAAATTTATCACAGATTAATTAGCACTGGTATGTATATTGTTTTATTTATACAAAAACAAATGCTGTCGCAAAAAACTTAATTACATACAATTGCAATCGGATCGACATTCAGAATGTAAATAAGAATAGCCGTAAGTAATCCAATCACTGGGACTGTAGCAACAACGCAATTGTGCACCTCCGTTTGATATTATACAGGCCGGAATCGAATTATAAGCTGCTTACGTTAATTTTATCGCGCGCGCGCAGTCAATTTCCGGACACAGTGTCTACTCCGTGTAATTGAACTCTCTTGGTGTGCACGCCGCGGTTTGCGTACGCGCGCAAGCGCGATTATAATAATCCCGCGCTTGATTGAATTCAATATCCCGGAGACCGGCTCTCGTGCAACAAATTTGCGCGTGGAAGCGAGCAGCAAATACCGGCAAATGTCTTAGTTTTGTTTTTCTGTATTTCCTGATCGGGAGTTTGCGTTAAAGTTTGGAATAACCAACAATTGCGAATCATTTACCATTTTGTTATATTTCTTACGCAATGTATTAACATGAAAAAGCAGCAACTAATTACCATTTTTATTTCGTTTGTACATACTCAGGGGGCAGATTAATGGTTTCGCGTATTTCACATAACGCGAGCGAGCGATTCGCCGATAAATATACCAGCTCACGTCTGGTATTATAATTACCGCTTGTATATTACTATAATAGCCCGCGGGGAGAAGGCAGAAATCTGAAAAAAGTGAAACTACATCGTATCACGCAACCGCATTGTTTTTGTAAAATTCTCGGCTAAGAACGTGGCAATCCACGAAAAAACTAATTATTTAACGCTCGCCCGCGCGAAGTTGGAATATGTGTGTCAAGAGGAAGGGGGGCCACAACTAAAGCAGTGTCTAAAAATATCGCCGCGCGGCAATTATCAGAATTAAGGCGCGATTACGGGCAATTATTTTACAAGGAGACGTAAATAAATTGGGTTGGAGAGCAGCGCGCGGAACGAGAGTTGAGCGTGAAATAATAAAAAAGAGAGATGATAAAACCCAGAGAGGAAGAGATATATATACGCCGGCGGGGCGATAAATTTAAAAAGCAGCTGTATCTGTGCTTTACGATTCCCCGCTCTCTCTGTCTCTCTCTTCTCCGACATTCATCGTTTCTCACGATCGTGAAAAAATTTGAAAAAACTTTATTTTCTCGCGCGAATCGGGAGTGAAATATTCGCCGACGGGGGGTTGGGAAGTTGAGGTGAACTGAGAAACCGGGTCAGGCTTTGTGGAGAATTTTTTCGTATATGTTTCGCGCGAAGGAGAACGCGTTAATTCAAAGATCGCTTTATGCCCATTTTTTTTTTTGCTCGCATGCCTGCGGGGGGCGGCATTAAATTTAGAGGAACGCGCCGGTTGTTCCCTTCGCGGTGAGCCGACGTAATGAAATATATTTTTTGCGTTTTCTGACGTATGTGTGTGCTGTGGCTGTCCAAAATTTTAATTCGTGTAATTAAAGCGAAAGCTTTTATACGTACTACATGTAAAAAATAAGATATATACATGATAATTTTGCACGTGACACGTTATTATTTATTATGTTTATTATTTAGCAAGTGTATAATTAAATCGTCTACACGCGCGTGCGGATTTTCGTCCCTGCGAATTACACCGCACGCGCGCGATCATACATATTTCATTTGATACTTTGCATAGAAGCACTTCTCGCAGCTCTCTTTTTTCTGTCCTATATATTTCGTTATAATATTTTCGTTAAAATATTATAGTCGCGCATACGATATCCAGGCGAATAATAAATGGGATTTCACGAACCTGGCGCGAAGAAACGCGCGAGTCACGTTGCAGATAATCACGACGGTCTATCAGCGCTGCCACCGACTTGACGTGCACTTGCCACGGGTACGAAAATGGAAATCCAAACTGCAAATCATTGGCTCCGTAGCTACATCAGTTAGTTCATCGGCTGCCTCTCTATAACTTCGTAATCAGAGTGCGGATGAAATAAATTTTATCGATTTGTCTTACCGAACTCTGATATTTTCCACGTGCGGATTAAGTAGATTACCGCTGATGCGATAAGACGAGGTAGAGAAGTTTGATTCTACTCCATTTGTCAGTGACAGTTCAAATAGTAATTATAGCATTTATTAGTGTATACGTCAAAAACCAACTATATACAAACTGACATAGTTTAATCATCATTAATATTATGCAATAATGTATTAGAGCGAAAATTTGACTGTTAGTTATACAATATATATTATTTTTAATAACCATTAGCTAGTATAAAACTCACTGAGCAAAAAGTTTACCACACCGCCTGTGCGTAAATTCCAACCCCTCCGCACGATTACCCAACACCGCCGCAACCCTCGAGCTCGCGTTTCCACATCATCACTATTCTAGCATTGTTTCCGTAACCTCCTGCGCGCCAACCTCCTAACCCATAAACAGGAGAGAACCTCGCTATACTCCTATCGACCGATACATCAAAAACACCGTAGCCCGGAGGCTCTCGAGGCAAATGGTCCAACGCGCGCCGCCACGAGGGGGTAAAAAAGCCCGAGGCGGCGCTCTAATCCAACTATATAAGAAATATGCCCCGGGGATGAGAATTGAACGAGCCAGCACAATCGATATACGTGTGTGTTGGGGGAGTTTTTTTTTCTCTTTTTTTTTTTTTGAAGAAATTCGTGCGGCCGAGTAAAATAAGGTGTATCTCTGTGCGTATCGATTTCGAACTGGCATGTGTGTGTGTGTGAGCACGAGAATATATATTCTTGTACGCTGTAAAAGAGATAAACTAGTCGGGTAGAGTCTAAAAATAAATTATCGTAGAAAAAAAAAGTTCATTCATTTTATACACTATATATACTATAACGTTTTATTTTTTACGCTCGTTACTAGATCCGACGAATTAAGGCGTATTTGTAAGCTTAGCAATGTTTCGGTTGAAAAAAAAAGAATGAATCATCGCACGCGTTCGTTTCCCGTTTATAAAAAAAAATATATATACGCGCCCGCAACCTTGGCTATAAATCAATTTGCTAAACGAGGATTAACAGGTATTATTAATTAAACACTTGCGATGTATACTTATACACACAAATAGCTATAGTAGCTTATACCGCGTGGGACTTCGAAAATCAATCAAGCGAAATCGTTTGGAAAGGTACAAAAAGTTAAGCATAATACACACACACACACATTATACTCCCCCTCTTAATTACGTAACTAAAGATAACAAAAATCCAGGGTTCACGAAAAGCTCTATACCACACGCACGTTCGACAACCCCTAGCGTCAAAAATACCCCATTCTCGGTATCAAATTCCACACACGAGCAACCTGAGACCTATACTCCCCTCCTCACGAGCTCTCACGCATTAAACGCCTGCCCGCCCCTCCGGCAATCGAGTCCATTATAATCGCGCGCACGCACTTTCCCTCTCACCCTGAGAGTCCCCCCCCCTCGACGCCTTTGGCCATCTCCGGCTTCCGCTCCACTTTCGCTCGCTGTGTGCGGCTGCTGCTTCTTTTTTTCGCTCGCTCATCGATCGCTGGGTCGCGCACGCGTGTCACAAAGACACACGTGTGTGTGTGAGAGAGAGAGCAAGGAGAATCGGATTTTAGGTATATATATCGGGGGTTTCCAATTTTTTCGCCTCTTTATCTCGGACTTCCCTTTGTCGAGGATCTTGAAAGTACTTGAAAGAGAGAGGAGAAAAATGTAAGAGTTGTTTCGGATCGAGGGAGATTTATCGGCCGGGGGACGCGAGGAGAATTGGGTTACACTTGATAATACACGTAGTTTTCCAGTCGAGGAGGTTCGCATTTTTTTTTCTTTACTCGCTTGTGCCTCTCTCGGCTGATTCGATTATTGATTTAGGGGGCGCGGTAGGGGTGGGTGAGGACGTTTCGGGCTCTGAAATAATTTGATGTTTAACTGTTTGGAAGAGAATGGGGGAGAGGTTGCGGGATATATAATATACGGGCGATTGAGGGTTGTCTCGAGCATATGTCTCTCCTACACGGAGAGTATAGTTCATTTGTATAATGTCTAGACACGCGCTTTTATAAAGGTTTAAAATTATTGTATACATTTTTATATTGGTTAAAGACCTAAGTTGTATTTTTTTTTCCTGTTATATTTGATCTAAACCAATCTTTTCTTTATGTTGCAGGTAAGCTGAGAGCCGCTGAGGTTATCATTTTCACGCTACATTACCGTCACGTGAGTTTATGAATTTATTGTGATAGGAAAACCCCACAACTTATGAAAGTATATTTTCTGAGAATATAAAAAAAATTCACCTTAATACGATGCACTTTAATTGCAAATCATAAGTTGATTATCTTAAAAGCTTCATTATATTCCTTGTAAAAAGTGAGATATTGCATCGCGTTATGTAATTCCATTACTTTTAAATTCACTTCTAGTATGTGTACGGGGCGACGCGGCTAAAGGTAAAGAAAGTTTAATAAAGTAAAGAAAAAATTCATAACGCGAAGGAGAGAGAGAGAGAAAGAAAGCGTGCGCGCGCATGACCTAAATCATAATAGACGACATATTCCCCCCGCGTTCGGATTATAATATATTCACACGGTTGGCGTGATTGAACGCTTTTAAATTGCACGTTTATTCCGTGTGATGAATTGTTTCATTAAGCAATTAATATTTTCTTTTCCTAATAATTGTTCATGCGCCGCCGTCCATCCTTGACATGAAAACACAATTGCGCCTATCTTGACACACACACTCGCGGCGCGATAAGAAAAATTATGCCGCGCGAGAACTGTAATTGTTCGAGTGTTGGTTACGTTTAGTGTATAGGGTGGTAAACAAACTCGTGTCAATCAATTTCGGAATTTCTGCGCTTTCGATGGAAAGTGCGGTGGTATATTTTTGCGAGCGGGACAAAAAAATCAATAGTTTATTAATGTCATCATCATAATAGCCTTTGGAAAAATCTATTTTAACGTTGCACAGAGCAATGGATTTTATGCTATGTAAGTGGTTTATTCACCTTTTAAGGTTTTCTATATATTTTTTCGCGAGGAAAACTTGATTTTCTATGTCTCTTCTGCGTGTTCAACCGAACTTTGGTGATTGCCTAAAAACGTAAACTACACAAATGTTCATCAAAATAACTTTTGTAATATATTTAACCGAAGAATCAATTCTTTTGAAGTCATTACACATAACTCAACCGTGCATTTAAATATATCAAATTCTGCAAAAATATTAAATAGTTTAAAAGGTTTCTAGCTCGCTTGTTTACTGTAACCCTAAAACCTCCCAAAACAATACAAACACCTGTCAATCAACATGTCCACGCTCTTAAAAACCTTATCACTCTCGTTCCCTCTTGTGCAGTTAATAACTTAATAGGACCTCACGATGCTTTTAAATTTGTATTTCGGAAATTGCGGCGGCCCGTCAGCTCGAATAAAATCAAATTTTCCGCGCAATTAACGCGGGACGTCTGCTTCTTCTTTTTTCTGACGTCAGCACGCGACGCGTGGGTGTTTGTTTGGGTTTTCGGTGTATTCGGCTTTTATTAATGCGCGAGATTGAGTGAGACAGGCCGACGGTTAGCTTTGTGGTGGGTGCCATGTTGTTACGACGCGGTGTTCGGCACTGTTCTAGCAGGAGGCGTTGTTTCGACTTTTTAAAGATACGTCATGGTTGAGGGATACGCTTTTATATGGCAATTAAAATTTCTTTTTTTATATATTCGTATAAATAGAACGTATTTTCTCTTACATCGTATATAACGTTTTTATGTGACATTTTTCGAAAAATTGCCTTTTCTTTTATTTATTGTCAACCCCCACGCATATCATCGATTAGCTTTACAAAGCGATATTTTTTCCCTCCGGGTTACTCGCTTTTTGTTTGTAGGTATACTCTGTTGCACAATATATTTTTTTATTACTCTTTCATTTTACTCATATTTTTAATAAAGGCAGAACGCGCGTCACTCGTGCAGCGATTGGGTTTTATTTTAAATAGCCTTCCTCCGCACATTAAATTCTCTTTTCTGCTACACACGCCCATGCTTTTTTCCAAGTAATCAGTATTCGCGTATGAATATACATATTTTAAAGTATACAGAACAAAAAAGTGTGGTCTGAATTCAAAGAAAGATTTAATCGCGTACATTCTTTTTTGAAATATTAATTTATTTTAATTATAAGCGAATATTTGTTCATATAAAACAATCCTTTATAATTATTTTTAAACTGGGGGATTTTTTTTATTGAATGAAAAACGAGAGATTAACTTAAAGTGTAAATATATACTAAATTAACTTAGACTAGAGTTAATAAATCAAGACTTGAATTCTCTGAACTTCTAAGCTTGATATATAGTAGAAGGAATTATATTTATTAATGTTCAACTAAACAATGAAAATAATTCTATCTAAGAAAGTCTAACAACTAATCGACGGATACAATTTTACAGAGATTATTAATAGTAAAAGAAAAGTTAAAGATCACACAATCGTAGTTTTTGAGTTAAAATCATAGCATTACCAATTCGAAGTCACTTTATGACATTTATATAAAATAAATAGAGATCTTATCAGGCTTATTCCAATTAAATATTTTTTAAGTTTTAAAACATTCCATCTCTAAGTTACAAGTATATATTTACTTCAAATAAGTATTGCTTATTACTTTTACTCATTACCCAAACCCAACAACCAAAACTAATAAACCAACAACAACAAAAATTCCAATACCAGACATCGCTCGATCGTCACGTGTTATATAAACCGCTGACACGTCGAAACAAAACCGCCGTTCAAATCCGATGAAAATCTCATCCTAATATCCCGCAATCCGATCGATCGCTTGCTGTTTACAGTGGAGGGGGGAAGGGGGCAGAGAGAGAGAGGGAGAGAGATACGCGCAGCCCCCGCAAACACCTTCAAAATTTGATTCGCACTGACGCACGGGGAGTATTACGCTCTCAAGGTCCTCTCCCCTTCCCTATATTTCGTTATACGCGTACGGGGGAAGCACATACACACACGCACACACACATACAATGCTGTGGCGTGCTCGTGGAACGGATAACGCAAATGCGCTGCTAATGCAATAGAAGCGTGAAAGTGCGAGAGGTATGTATAGATGTTTTGGGTTGAAAAACGTGCGTAGGAGATATTGGGAGTAGATTTCGATTGATGGGTAGTAGGGAATATCTCGATTTTTTTGTGAGTGGAATTTCGTTTTCATTTATTATTTTGGTTAGTGGAATAGGTCGATGGGGTGACGATTGTTTTTTTTATTTGATTTAATTTATTCGTTGAATATTCATGAAGAATGTTCATACAATATGTGTAACAGCAGTTCGTAGGTAGATTTTTTGTTGAATTTTATTCTGGATGGTTTTCCAAAATTATGCCTAGGAAGTTCAGTTTAAATACTAAATAATCAATTGTGAATTTGAAATCATAATATTAACTAGCTTGGGATAATAATAACTAGCTTGAGATAATAATAACTAGCTTAGGATAATATCAACTAGCTTGGAATAATATGAACTAGCTTGGGAACAAGCTAATTGTCTAGCTTGGGATACTAGTGCAAGAGATTTCTAAAATTCATTTTTTTTTTCACAATAATTTAAGGAAGATAAATGTAATTATGAAAACTTTTCTTGTAGCAAAAAGTATGTATTTCTCACTATTTGCCATGGTTTTTAATAAGGCTTCACGGTACCAAGACAATACGAGATTTAACGAAAGTATCGTCTTGGTCTTGAAAAATATTGTTAGATAATAGTCTTGTCTTGG
>UXGD01004966.1:0-15657 GCA_900474315.1 Torymus auratus
CAGCTAAAAATAAAAACATCGATATCTTTTTTTACAAGCTCGTTCGGCTTCCAAAATTTGAACTGGGTAATTTTTGCCCCAATTTCGAATAGTACACCAAATTTTAGAATATTCTGTGTGTTAATTCTTTCATCGATAGAACTCCCCTAAATCCAGTAGCGCCCTCTTCAGCGTTCAATATTTTCAGTATAGAAAAATTGAATATAACCTTCAAACATTGTATTTGAATTGTCAATATTCATATTCAAAACTATATCCGAAGATAAAAGACACCATGCTAAAAACTTACCTTTCCCTACAAAAGTTCCACGAAACTCGCCGACAATAACCGAGTAATTCAATACACTTTCGACTAATTTGACGTGTGCACCTCCAAAAAAAAAAAAAAAATTACAATGCCAAATTCAAAATATACCGAGAGATCTATACACCTGTATACTTCTCCGTTTATGTCCCGATCCGCAAAGCTCGCGTGCGCACGCGATCTGCTGGAATTTCGGCGAATCCCTGGCGAATGAATGGATGAATGCTCGGCAGTGCGCAGACATGCCGGCCGACCGCGATATCCTACACTAACGGCCGTTGCAGTTTACGCGTGGATCGCGGATTGCTCCTTTTTTGCGGCCGCAATGTTTTGGTTTCATCTTCGCGGTGATGTACGAGTGAGAAAAATACCAAAAGAATGAGTGCGTTTTAGCTACAAGGGAATTTCTTATGTTCTTAATAATATAATGTTTATATGAATTATAATAAATTGTATAATTGTTGGTTGGCTATATTAATTAACAAAGTGAATTTTGTTTGGATTTCAGGCGGCGATACTACAGCAGACTGCTGAGTACATATATCAACTTGAGCAGCAGAAGACCCAACTTCTGTCGCAAAACCTACAACTAAAAAGACTGGTAGATCAACATGAGGGAGGCGACGTGCCGACCAAGAAGCGCAAAAGTGAGAGCCAAGGTTCGTTACATATATTCCATTATCTATAGCTTTCTTAGTGATGAGGTATGTCTCTCCGTATATGATTCAACAATTTAAAAAAAATGTTATGTTCTCCTACTTGCACAAAACTACACGATACTCTTATACGAAAAGCTCTAAACCTTTCTCGTAAAAGTATATAACAGCGCGAGAGAAATTTACTCAATTAGTCTCGTGCCTTGAACTTCAATAGCCCGTGCCAGCAGCGTCCGAATTCGAGCGCAATTACCGGCACTCTTTACTTCATCAATCAAATTTATCGTGATTTAATCTATCACCCTGTCCCGAGCCTCCCGTCCCTGGCTTTCTCTCTGTCCACTCTCAACCCTCTCTTTCGTACGCGCCCGCGCGCTACAGCACGCATGAGCGAGCGCGAAGCGAAAACTAGAGGAGAACTAATGACACTTAATGGCCAGCAGAGCTTGTCTCTTTCCCTCCCTCTTTCTCTTCCGTCCAGCAGCGGCGGTCGTTTTGACAAATTGCCTTTCGCACGCAGAATCCGGAATGCATTTCGCGTTCCCTTCTCGCCGGAAATGGAAAAGTCTCCGCGCGCCCGCGTATCGGGTTGATTTTCAGCGAGAGTGAGGACGGATTCGACGAGTGGTTCGTTTTATTATTCACAGTATAGAGCGTGTGTGTCTCTGTGTTCGATGAATTGTTGATTTTTCGGATTGCTGGGCATCAAAGATGGATGTGGATTTCGGTGGTGTATGGGGAGGGGGGAGTTGTTTTTACAATAAGATTCGGGTTTTGGAATAAAAGGGGGCTAGGACTTTTTTTTGTTATTTTGCGGAATAAATATGTGATTTTACGTGATCGTTACATCCAAAAGAGTATTGTTTTTCGAGATTGAAAAAAAAAAAATACGTTTTTACATGTTGATTCTTCTTTTAACTTCAATTTAATTCGGATTGAAAAATTCGGCTATGTGTTTTAAAACAACTTTGATTTTAGTATAAACGTTTATATTAATTATTGATGCAACAATATTATGAAAGAAATTTTTCAAAATTATTCTTACAAATTATTCTTAGTTACAAAATGTGACAAATTTCCATGAAAACATTATATAGCAAGTTATTGCAAAATTTTATGTTCGAAACAATAACGTAAACCAAGATAATCCCGAGCTACTTTATGCATCACAACGTCTTAAACATTGTAATAAGAAAAATAAAGACACGTCGTATAACAATGCCGAGATAGCTCGCGTGCGCGCGCTTATTCAAACCATCCGGCACAAAGAGAGCTCCACAGTTCGTAGGCGGAGGAGGAAACGAGAGAGAAAGGAAGTGGCAACAAAATTAAAAAAAGTAAAGGAGAATTGGAGAGGGGAAGGCGCTATGGGACCCTCGTAATTTCGATGCATTACGCGGAAGGCCCGGCGAATTTGAACGAGCTATTACCGAGCTCGAGCCGCGGGCGCTTATTACAATTAATTTAGCGGAACGTTCCGCCGTGTGTTCCTCTTTTTTTTAGCCCCTCCGCGGTGATGCGCTATATAGATGTTGACGGTGCGCGAGCGCGCTTAATTCGCCGCGTGATCGATTAATTTGGAGGAAACTCATCAAGAGCGTCGACGTGAATCAAAGTTAAACGCTCGCGAAATTACGCGCAGTGGTTAATTGGCCGCGTGAGGTTCAATTAAACAATTACCCCGTAAATTATCATATATGCTCTTTATGCAGATTTGTGGAACTTCTTTCGACCATAAACATTCATTTTTTTGCAATTTTGTTTAATTTTACTTGCGACCTTCAAGACCGTAGACTTTCACGATCTTACAAGCCCAAATATAAAAAATTATTAGCACGCCTTATTAGCACGCCGATCGCATCGTTCGCGGCGAGTCTTTTGTTTACCGGCCGGCGGCGATATAATAATCGCGCGAGTGTATATAGGTACATGCGGGGGTACCGCACACCTACCAGATTCCTATCGTCGCGACAATTACCGGCTCCGGTGCAAAGGCCGTAATTCACGTTAATGCCGTGCGCGCGCGCGAAATTGAAATTACGCGCTCGGTGTGTGGTGTGTCGAATATTCCGTGCGAATATAAAGTCGCGGTGAGTGGTTTATCGGGACTTAATTTTTGGTGTGTGTGTTGTGGAGTAACGTCGTTTCGGTCCTTTGTTTCGTGCTGAACGGTTGAGAAATTGAATTTATTATGCTGTCTCTGATGGAAGAAGCGTAATCAAGTAATCTTATATAGAGTATTATAGGTACGCAAGTTGATCCACAGCTTTATTAATGTAAAATTATGTTGAAATATTATTTTTTGTCAAATCAGGTATTTTATAAAACAAATTCATTCATTTTTAAATACACTTGCGACATGTTTATTAAATTTTCTCAACTTATCATTAATATCTATTTTTAAAGAATTGATCCACTATATACCTGGCGCGACAAGCAAAAAATTTATTTCGAATAAAAATTTGCAATTCCATAACAACCGCGTAACAATCCCGTAACAACCGCCATTTTATTTTCACTTAACAACGGTGCCCCCCTGCGAACTACTACAACCACGTCACCACCAGCACCTCTTTCCCGAAAACTACCCCACACCACCTTCTCCAATAAATAATTCAACAACCCCGAGCCGCACGAACGCCCGCTGCACACGCATATACGTCCACGTCGCCACACTCTTTCACATAACGTATAATATATATACTTACGGTTACGCCTTCAGAATTTTCGGGGTCGCGCGGGCGACCGAAACACGACGTATCACGAGAGCGCGCGCGTGTCGATTCTTATCCGTGAAATTTATATCGCGGAACTACCGCCGCCGGTTTGCGCGCGCGGGGGCGTCAGCTATATATATACGACTTTTGTTTTTCGCCGCCGCTGCTGCGGGCGGAATTATGTTACGGTCCCGCGCGGTTTAGTGCTTCCTCGCGCTTGAAGCTTCCGCGTTTAATCAGCCTGTAAGAGGGTAGATGGAGAGAGGGAGATTAGGAGGCGAGGGAGGGAGCCTGGATGGTTTTCTTACCGGTGTTTTGAATTTGAATATTTTCGGGGATTCTCGATTCGGTGGTATATTGACATCACAGCTGTAAATTCGTATAGAAACGCGACGATATATTAAATTTGATGCGTGTTTATTGATTTTATATGTTCGTGTAAAAAATTATGCTGATTTTCAAAGAGTATGAATGAATGAAATAACGACTTAGTTAACAAGATTTTAATGAAAAGTAAGAAATATTATAGATTTGCCTCATATAATTATACAAGATAACTCTAGTATCTATAAACAACAACAACAAAAAATTTTATTGGTATTGGCATATAAATCTTTATCAATCAATTATTTCTATTTTAGTTTTTTCGAAAAATTAAAAATCTCTTTGCTCCAATCTTATATAACCGCTCTGAAAGGCTTTCTCAACTCCCCGATAATCCACAATAATTTCCAACACATTCGCTTTCGTAAACTAAACATCTTTGTCCCATTACAGGTGTGGTGGTTAGCCTGCCGGTGCACGTGAGCGAGAGCGGCGACGAGGGCCTTGGCAGTATGTCACCCGAGCCGCTATCCGTGGCGAACGCCGAGATGGCCGAACTCAAACGCCAGCTGGAGCGCGAGCGACTCTCTAGGATCCACGCCGAGAAGCAGCTGAGGGTTTTGCAGAGTCAGCTCTTCCCCGAGGGCTTCCGCGAGGAGCAAATCATCGCTTATCAACCCCACGAGGTGACTATCTATCTATATATAAAGACTCGACTTTATTTTCACGCAAATTAACTTTATAAAGTGCACTACATGCTTTTTATATAACGCACATTTTCACCTATATATTAATTTTCAACAATCCCTGCAGGTAATCGAGCACACGAACAACGTCCTACCACAGGACCTGGAGGATGGTATGCCTGGTATGCAGGTGGTGTCGGTGGTCTCGGTGCCCACGGTCGGTTCCACGCAGACCGTGGAGACGAGCAACGCTGACTCGGATACGCCGCCCCTATCCCCGCAGCCTGGCTGCGAGATAATAGTCCCGAGCGCTGGTGGTAGTGCGAGCAGCGTCGTCATGTCAGATGACGTGAAGGAGGTGACGGTCGGTGACCTGCTGCAGATCGACTCGCGGCCCAACAGCCCGAAACTCGTCAACTTCACGAATGTGCAGGTGTTCACGGCGTCGAGCCTTGACGCGCAAGACTCCACGGGCTCCTTTAGTCCCGGCACCGTGGCCTACACCGCGACTCTACCCGTGGTCACAGCCACGGCGGCTGAGTTTAAGGCCTCGTCACCACCCCAGTACATCACCTCCAGTCCGTCGCGGCCGTTCTCGCCCGATTGTCAGGATGGTAGCCAACAGCAGAGACTGCCCAGTGTACTAGAGGCCGCTATTAAGGCTGAGCCCAAGGTCGAGGTGGAAAGGTGAGCGTTGTCATTTTTTATTTTCAAAGGATTCTTATTTTTTTACATCTTATCCCATTTTTGCTATATATAATATTTAACTATATTTAGTAAAAGAAAATCTGTTTCCCTATTTTTGTCCCATAATTTTAGTAGGACCAAAAGAAACTAAAGTCTTAGAGCAAACTGTGATGCGTTTCGTTATTTATTAGTTTATATGATGAAACGTTAAATCTAATTAAAAAATAGCATACAATTTTAAATTTCAAAAGACAATTATTAATGATATTTAATAGAACTTCAAAAATTAAGTTTGTACAATAATAAGTCCGCTGATAGGTCAGAATTTCTTAAATATCCCATATTAAATTTGCGAATAAATAATTTACGTTGCCTTTACGTGCGACAGGTTGCCATCGCCGTCGAATACCCTGGACGACGGTACGCCGCAGGCGCGGCTCTACCTGGCGAACACCTCGCGCCAGAACCTGGAAACGATAGTAGAGGCTATTCGGCACCTGGAGGGTGACCACTTATTCAGCGACGAGCCAGCGCAGGACGTTCCACTCGCTTTGACGAACAAGGCGACCACTGCAGCGGCAGCGGCGGCGGCGGCGGCCGCCACAGCAGCAGCCGCTGCCGGCACCTCTGCTCCCTCCACGAGCAGCAGTAGCAGCAGCCAGCGACTTCTTCACACCGAGGTCACCAACTTCCTCCAATTCCACACGGCGCCGCCGACACTGCAGCCGCAACCGCAGCAGCAAGCAACGCCCGTCACGACATCCACCAGCTCTCCTGCAGTCGCCACTAGTGCGACAGCAGCGGCCGTGGCGACGACGACGACGGCAGCGGCGGCCTCGAACCAGGCCCAGCAGCGCCCGGGGGTCATCGTCGTCAAGCACTCGTGATCCCTAGCCCCGCGCTCCAAGCAGCACTAGCTCCGAGTCATCCGGTATCGAACGAGTCATCGGCATCGCCCTCATCCTCATCGCCGCGTCCACAAGCAGCAGCAGTAGCGGCAGCGGCTGCCTGTGAATAATAATATAAACAAACGCGTGTGCGCTCATAGTCTCTCTCGGTTGGAGATCGCGTCGGATGCGCGACAATGGTTTACTTCGACTGCTATCGCCATCGATCCTTTGCTCACTTTTTTACTCCAAGTCGATTGATTATTGTTTCATACTATCTATATGAATAGTGTATGAATTTTTTTGGTTACGTTAAATTTAATATCTGCTATACTAAAATTTATATATTATTGTTTAAATGACGAATCGAAAAGTGCTCTCTTGCAGAGTATGTGTTACAGGATTTCGATTTGCTTTGAAATCTTTTCTATACAAGATGTAGATGGATATTTTTCTAATTATATAAAAAGACATCCACTTTATACTTCATGCGTGAAGAGTTAAAATTCAAATCAAATCTTTATAACACATATTTGCAATGAATAAGTGTTTATATAGAGTTAAAATGGTAATTCTATAACAAAACTGGTACAATATCTAGTTGGCACTGTGATTCTATTATTTCGAGAAATGCTCTTGTCATTCTAAAGGTACTTTTTCAGGAAGAAATTATATTTCGAATATATACTTAAAGTCACAATGAAAAGTTAATTGTTTTTTGCTCTTATTGTTCTTTTTACCTTTTTCTTCAGTCCATTTTCCGGTTCTTCCCTGTAAATATTTCTGATTGTTCTTTGTTACTTTGCGCCACATGTCGAGAACATGCACTGATGGAAAAGGAGAAAATTAAAAGTATAATGGCAAATGTAAGAAAGGGATGACAGAAGTACAGCGAGTAAACCATGGGCAACGATAGAAACACTACTTTTGTTTAAAAACAAAATTAAAATTTGTTAAACGTTATCGCTACTTTGTTACTGGTAAATTAAAATTGCGATTTGCGATTGTCTATATTTATTATAATAATACACTATACGTTTGAAATGTATAACATACAACGAGAGAGACAAAGAAAAAGCGAGAATGAAACGGAAAAAAAGAAAAAGAAAACGAAACCAAAAAGAAGAAAGAGAGACGATGTAGATTTTTTTCTATTCACTCTTTTCGATTGTACGAAAGTATCGTCACTTTTTCTTCTGCTGAATCACAAATGGCTTTCACTATCGTTTTTTCTTCACATTCGTTCTCACGATGCGGCGGGAGGCGATGCAAGAAATTTTTTTTAACGTATAATCTGTGCCAAATAATGGAGTACCGCGACTTTTGTTCCTTCGTAGGTGTTATAGAGGATAGTGCGACCGACTGACTCAGAAACGCGAGTGTAAACGTGAATGCGAGAGCGAAAGAGAAAGAGTTTTGCGTATAAAAAGTTAAACATTCTTTTGCATACTGTTTTCATTTCATTTCATTTCATTTCATTTGTTTTTTTTTTCTTTTCTTTGTGCATCTCTTTATTGTGTTATAATTACCAATTATTAAGTAGGCGCATAACTCCAATTTTCACATGGATCACACAAATAAGTGAAAAGTATATTTCGAATTTTTGTTCGACAAATGACAAAAATAACATTTTTATTCACGACTATTTCTCGCCGTGGAACTATGAATATAAGAAAACACACACATAAGTTAGCGCGTAGTAGATTATGCCTAGCGTTTAATGATAATGTGTTAAGGTATCGTATATGTCTTTTTAATGATAAGAAAACCCATATAATTGCGTTTAATTCGTCGCTGAAGACACACACCCGCGATTTTAAGATTTAAGCGAGAAATAAAAGTACATCAATAATTACAACATTTATAAGCTAAGGATAATTTACAATAGCGCGTTAGATGTACGAATTGTTAGCGTGATTGAAACGACTGCTATAGTGTAAATGCGTCGATTGTACTGTACGAATGAAAATGAAAGATAAATAACGCGAATTTACCTGAGTAGAGTTACGATATTAATAATGTCGTTGACGCAAAAATACGACGCGGCAAAATCAATGTGTGCAAGAGCAAGAAAGAAAGCGTGAAAGAGAAAAAGAAGCGGAACATAACCAAAATATAAGTCGCATTTCATTTTTCCTTTCTCAATTTTGATGTTGCGACTTGATGTAAAGGAAGAAAGTAAATCGATTTGCGAGATCGCGTTTGATCTTCTGGGGATTTGTTGGGCTAACAGTTGATATGCGTGAAAAATGTTTAACGAATATAAATAACATTTATGTTGGTCCTTTCGCTTGCCGAATTTCAGACGCTCTCGCACTGCTGTTTTCTTCAGTGTATGAACACGAACGAGTGAAATTCGATTTAAGGTAGCTATGATGCAAAGGCATAAAATGAAAATTTAAGGGGAAGCTCTGGTAATTTTTGCGAATTTTTTAAATTGTTTAATATTTTTATAGTAGAAAATTAAAGTTTGGGATTAATAGTTATTGCAGATTTATATATTCTATTATAAAATTATTAAACCTGTGCAAAATATTCGAGAATGAAACAGAGGATCACCTTAAGGAAAGATGAAAATGCGGCAAAATATCTTGCTAAAAGCGCGTATCATAATTTTATAGCGTTAGTAGATTTAGAGTTCCCAAGATCATAGTTGGCATTTGAACCGGTACCTCGGTGAAACGAAAATAAATGATTAAGAATGGAATTCCGAATTCAGCGAGGACCACTGAAGGCCTAAAAAGATTAGAAAAAGAGACACTCACAAACATGTGAAAGCGCACGTTCGACGACAAGCATTCGGATCGAGTCACTGCAATTTGTGAAAACCAATCGCGCGCTTTTGCTAAAAAGAAATTTGTTTGAGAAATAATTTTCATTTTCTCGAATCTTCGTGTACAAAAACCATTTTTTATATATCGTTTATGAAACAGTAACCGATAATCGCGCAGTCGTACGGAACTTTTTCTCGTTGACGAGATCCATCATACGAATGCGGAAGCTATTGCGACGCTGTATTTTCTTAAGTAAACGGACTAATATTTTTATCGATTGTTGCTTCAAATTCATTACGTATGAAAATTGCAGTAGTTTATAAAAAAGAAAGTTTGTCGAACGGCCGCGAAAAATATTCTACTTGGCCGTCAAATGCGCAACGGAAAGTGCGCACTTCGTATACGAAAACAAAAATAAAGATAAATTGTAAAAAAGTAAATCGCGCATACGTGTCAAGAGCGTAAGTAATATGTTTAAGCATTTAGTAAGATCCTCATTCTCTAAATTATCTCTAATTTGACGCTTTAAACAATTTTATGTTCTAATTTTATTTTACTTATATTTCCCTTTTTTAACGTGTGTACTACACGTTTAATTGTCAGGCGTTATTATGTAGGTACGTCGACGTGTATTTCGAGTTACTACGAGCTTCAATGTTTTTGTTAGCTTAGGTTATTTTTATAAATGCGATCTGTAATATTTGCGTACCCTTAAGCTATTTATTATTTAAATATTCTAATTGTTAAATGATACCAAAATTATGAAATCTAATACATTTAGGCGCTCTTATCTTTAGACAGAAAAAATCGAAACGTTTAAATCGAAATTATAATAAAGAAATTAAACCATATATGATATAAAAATCTAAAGAAATACACGTCAGCGTTATAATATAACAATTTTGCGACAGGCTACGAAAATGTCGAAGTCAAATTCGTGGCTATCTGGTCAATATTTGGTATTCGAAATTCAACGTTCCCAAAATCACGTCGTGTATCCAGTTATATTTTATATTATTATTTCTCGATTAGAAACTAAAAACTCGTACGAAATTGGCTTCGGTAACATTTTGGTATTAAATAAGATAAAAAAAAATTTCGGTATTTACACAAGTAGGACCGTACTTAGCAGGTAAAAATATTTGAACTATTGACTCCGCATTCGCATAAGTTCAAGAATCAACAAAGTCATCAGACGATACTCTTGCAAAAAAGAATTTTCTAACGCATTTCGTATCTTGCTTAAATGATTGGTATATTTAAACATTATTTTTGGAACAAATGAGGCTGAAATTTTTTTTTTTCTTTTCTGTAAAATAAGGAAGCCAAATTTTTAACGTCAAGAGTAGCAGATCCTATTTTTTTTATTGTTTTTTATTGTAGTATTAAGTATATAGATGACCTCGCATAGGACTTCTGCGAATAATATGATAATAAGAATTAAAACTGACAAAAGTCTTTGTGGAGTTGATAACAAGAAACAGCAAAACATTAAAAATCTTGATTCTCTTCGGCAAATGGCGACTGAAAAATGTTTTGATTAAATAGATATAATATTAATAACGTTGTTAATAGGTTTTTATTAATTATAACCCCTTTATTTTCTAAACTGCTGTACTATCGAAGACTTGTAATTTTTGTAAATTAAACTTATAAATTCATTTTTTTAAATAAATTTGATATTTCAACAGAGTTTAACTTTTTTTTACACATACTTTGTTATCCATATTACTAATCTACGATAATTTCTACTTTAAAAATGTGTATTCTTCATTGTCATTGCAAATAAACATTTTGTTGAAAATTGCTGTAGACTACATACAAATAATTGCTTTTTCCTTTGATGAAATTTTGTAATCGGTCGCCATGTGCTTGCAAAAGATAACACGTCATGTACATTTTACGGGCGAAGAATAATAAATATAACAGTAGAGCGTCCTAGAGTGAGAGCATAAAATACAGAGTGAAAATGTGTGACGTTGATTGAATGCAAAATTTAGAGCCAGAAAATCCATGGGTTTTTGACAGGCATACGAATCTTATAAAAGCAAAAAAAAAAAAACCGCTGAATAGGACTTATAAAATGTCGAGGTGAGCTTTTCGGGTGCAGAGAAAAAAATAGCGTAAGCGCGAGATCGAGCGAGAAAGAAACACGAGTGAGAGCGAGATGACGAGAGAAAGCGTGAGAGGAAAAATACACGTCTGAATACACTATACACGAAACACACTTTTTTAGCACGGCTAAGATTGTTCGGAACTTGCAACACATACACACGTACATGATATTTTATTTCGTGAAGCTTTTTTCTTGTGCGAAGAACGGAAACGCTCCAAACGAAACGAACCAGAGTGTCTCTGAATACTTCAGATTCTTCATTTGATTATCGGATAACTTTATTAAATAAGAAAAAAAGGAAAAATAGGTAACGCGTAGAAATCATTACTAATAAACCTAAGATGAGCTTTTTGAGAAAAAAAATCGACTGAACGAGAAAGTTACATTCGCGTTTTACTAAAAAGAATAAACAAATGATTCAACACATTTTCACATTACCGTACAGGGATAGAAAGAACTGTTGTAAACTTAAGATGTGTTTAAAGAAAAAAATACCACAAGTAGAGCCAAAAAAGACAAGATGTAAAAAAAAAAACCGTCGGAAAGTTCCTCGACCGAGGTGTGTTTATAAAATATGTCGTGCGAAGGAATTTCTCTTTTCATAGTTAAACGAACTGACTGCCATTATTGGGAAAAAGTGAAAACGAACGAGCGTTTATAAAACTGGTAGCATTTTTTTAGTGATTGAAACCTCACGTTGCGTATGTACAGAGAAATAGAGTGATGCATCTTTTTTCTAACGAGAAAACGAGGTATCGCGTAAAAAACACTAAACGTTTTTTTTAAATTCCCCGTGAAACTGGGAACGCACTATTATCATTCGCCTTTTTACACACGATTGAGAGAGTAACAGTGCGTGCAGATTCAACTGACACTGAAAATAAGAAAGAAACCTGAGCTTCCTTTGAGTAACGAAAGGTGTTAATACGTGTTGAATAATCCAATAATTCCCCTAAGGACATTTTTTCGTGCATCGATAAACATCGTTTTTTCCGTTTCTTTTTTATTTAATTTTAAACACAGTCCAAAGTTACAAATATTAGTCAAAGAATAGAGATGTGACAGGGGGCGATGTCAGATTATCTAAGTGTAGGTAGTTTTTTCGGCGAGCGACGAAATTCTGCTCACTATAGATATAATACATATTTACCGATTTGTACTGGAATTTTCACACTGTCGTGTTCAGCTGTTTTCGAATAAATGGAAGAGTCAGAGTAATATTAAAATAAAAGACTTGAATAAACGAACTTAACTATCAAACTTCATTCGCATTTCAATTTTTAAAACTAAAGAAAACGTGTAAACAATAATAATTCTGAATGTCCGTTTTTTGGTATCGCGTTTTTTCATGTGAATCGCTACTAATGCAAGTGAGATGATCTCTTGGCGTAATTTTAATAAAACAACCTTTTTACAATGTTGCGAGTAAAGAAAAAATTTCAACTAACATTTCAATGTGCTAGAGTTGTAAAGTAAATTCAGCGTAATCCAAAAAAAAAAAAAAAAAAAATAATTCATTGATTCCGATCATTTTTCTCGTTAAAAAGGACTAGTCTAAAAAAGTAATTTTTCATTTTACATTACGTGGTAGCTTTAAGATCCAGAATTAGAGACTTTCATTGTGAGCGCCGATGGAAAGTCTGGAGCACGTACAAGTTCCCTAATAAAAGAAAACAAAAAAATTACAAGCACACGAACATTCATACACACATGCATACACATTACATACATTACATCTTTTAATAATTTCTTAATCTAATAAAAAAAAAGAGAATAACCACCCGGGGATGAATCTGCACAGTGACAAAGTGTATTTACTAAGTAAATACATATGTATTTAAGTCGCGAGAAGTACGCGTGTACTTCAAGAAAAAACGAGAGAACAAGACACAGGAATGTTTCGAGAGAAGTAATATGAGTGCTTGGGGGATGAGTCTGGAAATAAGAAAAACATACGAAGCGACTTTAAAGAAACAAAAAAGTGAAGTAAAAAAACAACCGGAGAAAGAGTGAGATGCGAACGAGCGAAAGTGAGAGTGAACGCAAGAGAGGGAAAAAGGAAAGAACGATAAATTAAATAAAAAAAATAATTCTCTGTGATGTAATTATATGACTTGATTGTATTTACTGCGATTAATTAATTATTTATCGACAAATTCTGTAACATCGATCATTAAGATCACACTGCATCTTTAATCCCTCTATCGAAATATTTGATTTTTCTTTATTCATGTCATATTAATTATACGGACTCATCCGGTTATATGACTATTCGCCACTACAGGACATGTAGATAAAAATATTTCATTGTGTATGTCTATGCGATGCGACCATTTTTTCTATATTTCTTGCAATTACAATTACATTTAATTACTATCTCTTAATTATGCCATTCTCATCAGTAATACAGCTATTTTTCATTATCATTGTGGCGTGAAGGAATGTAATGAATTACCTCCCTTCAAGAAACAGTTAGGTATACGGAGAACAAAACAACATGTTTTTAACATTTGTATACTTTCAAGTAATCTTAAGAGCATATTCGCTATTATCATACAATGTTTCTTTGCTCATTACAGTATGGTACAATTTATCGAAGAAAATTACGATAAGTTAGCGTTTTTTATGTAAAAAATATTATCAGTTGAAGAATTTATTAAATAAATTGAGAAATGACAAGTACGTCTGGAGTGTTGAAGAATTTATTTTTTCCTATACCATAAAATACCTCCTTCTGATTAACCAAGATGTTTTTTATTACAATATTCAAAATAGAAGTTTTTCTGTACATCTGTAAGTAATGTAAAATTAAAATACTCGCCTATTTTAATGTTGTAAATGTGATAGTTCAATTACTTATTGTGATTTGTCATAAAAATTTTTTTTTAATTGTTTAAAAAATAACGTTGACTTACTCAACAATTTTAACTAATATTTTAGGGCAAAATAAAAAAAAATTAAAATACTTATTAGTTTCTAGCAATATAAAGCTATAAAATATTTACAGTTTTCATTTTTGCAGTAATCGATATAGCAGTAGGACCGTATGCTAACTTACAAGCTCAAACGTCTATTATAATCTAATTAAGAAATAAATTAACAAAAAAAAATCTTTGCTACAATTACACAGTTTTGGAATAAATGCTCACTTAAATAACTTTAATCCAAAATTATTACGAATGATTTTCCTTTTATTACAAACGTTGATTTACAAATTTGAAAATATACAAAAATAAAAACAAACAAGAATGTTTTATAATTTGAAGATACATATTGATGTATTATTGAATTTTATTGCATACAATGTCTTTGGTATTAAAAATTTAAATAATATATTAAAATTGGTCAGATATTTAAAAGTTTTATTAATCCGACATACTCTAGATATAGAAAAAAATAAGAAAACTAAGTAGCTTCAGGTAGTAAAAATTATTTATTGAGAAGGCTTTCCTCTTCCAAAACCACCACGGAATTCTAATTCTGTAGTACCAGCACCAACATCAGCTTTTTTATCTCCAGGAGGACCACCTGGTCCACGTCTGTAACCTGCTCGATCTTCTGCTGGTCGTGAGACTTCGCGACCTGTAGGCACCACTGGGGGTTTCATTCTACTTTCCGATGCAGGTTTCCTCTTAAGAGTTGCAGGGACAATCTCTGGAGGAAGATGAAGGTAAGTTCTTAGAAATTCAATACCTTCATTTGTCAAGTACCAGTAAAAGTGTCTCCAGGCAAATTGTTCCTTAACGTAGCCTCTGGATTTCAAGGACTGAAAAAAATAAATTGTAACAGTTTGTGTTTAATTAAAATGATTGGATCATCTAGTTTATACTTAGATAATATTAAAATTATGTGGTTTTAAACTGTTACAAAAAATGCAAAGAGTAATTTTTAATGTGTGAATTTTTTTTATTTAGTAATAAATTCTTCTGCTTACCTGCATAGCCTTGATAACCTCAAGATTTGGAATAGATTCAAGTTCCGGATGCTTTGGTGCATGATAATCTTTCTTTGCTACCATTACACCTTCTTTAAAAAGATACTCGTAAATGGCAACCCGATTCTTCTTTGGCATCAACATTCTATAAAAGTTAATTATATTAATACAATAATTATACATATAAATAAATCTACTTTATCCTTAACTAAATAAAATTTAATAATAAGTTAAATCTGTAATGTAAATATTTTTTCTGGAAATAAATCTGTTAAATAACAAAACTATGTACAATACAACATCTAGGACTTTATCTTTCAATTTAATGTAACTTAGGCCCAAAGGGCTATTTTTATTACTGTAAATAAAACTAAATATAATATAATGAAAAGATCAACCAAAAACAAATAATTTTGGAAGCGCAAGTAATTTTGCTTGAACAAGTTATAAGCGCTATTCTCATGTATGGATGATTTTTTGTATAAATAGCTTTTAGACAAAATTGAAAGGTCGATGGGGAGGGTCAACCCTTGAAATAAATAAAACACCACTTCACATATTCATGTTCCAAC